>CAXIVR010000016.1:78986-104296 GCA_964035755.1 Teleogryllus oceanicus | reverse complement strand
AAAAGAAAAAATGATTTTTTATTTATAATCCCAACGAAATAAACTAGGAATAGAATCATTCTATTTCAGATTCCCCGCGCTGTATAGTCGCGGATCCTATAATCCATTATAGATAATAGGATTATAATATATCGTGACCCATTGACCCAGCAACCTGACGTTAAGATCTTTGGCAGATATAAATGTAAGAGAAAGGAAAATTTGGTATATCTCAAATATATATATATATATATATATATATATATATATATATAAACTTGAAATAACTGAGGAAGAAGCGTTTCCGCGCGTTCTAAGGCGTTGGTTTTAGGCACCAATGTCTCTGAAGGCGTGTGTTCGGTTCCCACAGCTGCCACGTTTTTGCTTCTCTAGTGTGATGCGTCGTTATCATACATATATATACATATATATATATATAACGTGAAATAACTGAGGAAGAAGCGTTTACGCGCGTTGTAAGGCGTTGGTTTTAGGCACCAATGTCTCTGAAGGCGTGTGTTCGGTTCCCAGAGCTGCCACGTTTTTGTTTCTCTAGTGTGATGCGTCTTTAATCATACATATATATATATATATATATATATATATATATAACTTGAAATAACTGAGGAAGATACGTTTCCGCGCGTTCGAAGGCGTTGGTTTTAGGCACCAATATCTCTGAAGGCGTGTGTGCGGTTCCCACAGCTGCTACAATTTTGTTTCTCTAGTGTGATGCGTCTTTAATCATACATACATATATATATATATATATATATATATATATATATATATATATATATATAACTTGAAATAACTGAGGAAGATACGTTTCCCGCGTTCGAAGGCGTTGGTTTTAGGCAACAATGTCTCTGAAGGCGTATGTTCGTTTCCCACTGCAGCCACGTTTTTGTTTCTCTAGTGTGATGCGTCGTTATCATACATATATATATATAAATATATATATATATATATATATAACTTGAAATAACTGAGGAAAAAGCGTTTCCGCGCGTTCAAGGCGTTGGTTTTAGGCACCAATATCTCTGATTGCGTGTGTCCGGTTCCCACAGCTGCCACGTTTTTGTTTCTCTAGTGTGATGCGTCTTTACTCATACATATATATATATATATAACTTGAAATAACTGAGGAAGATACGTTTCCGCGCGTTCTAAGGCGTTGGTTTTAGGCACCAATGTCTCTGAAGGCGTGTGTTCGGTTCCCACAGCTGCCACGTTTTTGTTTCTCTAGTGTGATGCGTCTTTAATCATACATATATATATATATATATATATATATATATAATATATATATATTGAAATAACTGAGGAAGATACGTTTCCGCGCGTTCTAAGGCGTTAGTTTTAGGCACCCATGTCTCTGAAGGCGTGTGTTCGGTTCCACAGCTGCCACGTTTTTGTTTCTCTAGTGTGATGCGTCTTTAATCATACATATATATATATATATATATATATATATATATATATATATATATATATACTTGAAATAACTGAGGAAGAAGCGTGTCCGCGCGTTCTAAGGCGTTGGTTTTAGGCACCAATGTCTCTGAAGGCGAGTGTTCGTTTCTCACGCTGCCACGTTTTTGTTTCTCTAGTGTGATGCGTCTTTAATCATATATATATATATATATATATATATATATATAACTTGAAATAACTGAGGAAGATACGTTTCCGCGCGTTCTAAGGCGTTGGTTTTAGGCACCAATGTCTCTGAAGGCGTGTGCGGTTCCACAGCTGCTACAATTTTTGTTTCTCTAGTGTGATGCGTCTTTAATCATACATCATATATATATATATATATATATATATATATATATATATATATATATATATATATATATATATATATACTTGAAATAACTGAGGAAGATACGTTTCCACGCGTTCGAAGGCGTTGGTTTTAGGCAACAATGTCTCTGAAGGCGTATGTTCGTTTCCCACTGCAGCCACGTTTATGTTTCTCTAGTGTGATGCGTCGTTATCATACATATATATATATAAATACATATATATATATATATATATATATATATATATAACTTGAAATAACTGAGGAAGAAGCGTTTCCGCGTTCAGGCGTTGGTTTTAGGCACCAATATCTCTGATTGGGTGTGTCCGGTTCCCACAGCTGCCACGTTTTTGTTTCTTAGTGTGATGCGTCGGTATCATATATATATATATATATATATATATATATATATATATATAACTTCAAATAACTGAGGAAGATACGTTTCCGCGCGTTCGAAGGCGTTGGTTTTAGGCAACAATGTCTCTGAAGACGTATGTTCGTTTCCCACCGCAGCCACGTTTTTGTTTCTGTAGTGTGATGCGTCGGTATCATATATATATATATATATATATATATATATATATATATAAATTGAAATAACTAAAGGAAGAAGCGTTTCCGCGCGTTCTAAGGCGTTGGTTTTAGGCACTAATATCTCTGAAGGCGTGTGTTCGGTTCCCACAGCTGCCACGTTTTTGTTTCTCTAGTGTGATGCGTCTTTAACCATACATATATATATATATATATATATATATATATATATATATATATAACTTGAAATAACTGAGGAAGATACGTTTCCGCGTTCGAAGGCGTTGGTTTTAGGCATTAATGTCTCTGAAGGCGTGTGTTCGTTTCCCACAGCTGCCACGTTTTTGTTTCTCTAGTGTGATGCGTCTTTAATCATACATATATATATATATATATATATATATATATATATATATATTGAAATAACTGAGGAAGATACGTTTCCGCGCGTTCTAAGGCGTTAGTTTTAGGCACCCATGTCTCTGAAGGCGTGTGTTCGGTTCCTACAGCTGCCATGTTTTGTTTCTCTAGTGTGAAGGTCTTTAATCATATATATATATATATATATATATATATATATATATATATAACTTGAAATAACTGAGGAAGAAGCGTTTCCGCGCGTTCTAAGGCGTTGGTTTTAGGCACCAATGTCTCTGAAGGCGTGTGTCTGGTTCCACTGTTGCCACGTTTTTGTTTCTCTAGTGTGATGCGTCTTTAATCATACATATATATATATATATATATATATATATATATATTATATAATAACTTGAAATAACTGAGGAAGATACGTTTCCGCGCGTTCGAAGGCGTTGGTTTTAGGCACCAATGTCTCTGAAGGCGTGTGTTCGGTTCCCACAGCTGCCACGTTTTTGTTTCTCTAGTGTGATGCGTCTTTAATCATACATACATATATATATACATTATATATATATATATATATATATATATATATATATATCTTGAAATAACTGAGGAAGATACGTTTCCGCGCGTTCTAAGGCGTTGGTTTTAGGCACCAATGTCTCTGAAGGCGTGTGTTCGTTCCCACCGCTGCCACGTTTTTGTTTCTCTAGTGTGATGTGTCTTTAATCAAAAATATATATATATATATATATATATATATATATATATATATATATATAACTTGAAATAACTGAGAAAGATAGTTTCCGCGCGTTCGAAGGCGTTGGTTTTAGGCACCAATGTCTCTGAAAGCGTATGTTCGTTTCCCACCGCAGCCACGTTTTTGTTTCTCTAGTGTGATGCGTCTTATCATACATAATATATATAACTTAAAATAACTGAGGAAGAAGCGTTTACGCGCGTTCTAAGGCGTTGGTTTTAGGCACCAATGTCTCTGAAGGCGTGTGTTCGGTTCCAACCGCTGCCACGTTTTTGTTTCTCTAGTGTGATGTGTCTTTAATCATATATATATATATATATATATATATATATATTGAAATAACTGAGGAAGATACGTTTCCGCGCGTTCGAAGGCGGTGGTTTTAGGCAACAATGTCTCTGAATGCGTATGTTCGTTTCCCACCGCAGCCACGTTTTTGTTTCTCTAGTGTGATGCGTCGTTATCATACATATAATATATATATATATATATATATATATATATATAACTTGAAATAACTGAGGAAGAAGCGTTTAGCGCGTTCTAAGGCGTTGGTTTTAGGCACCAATGTCTCTGAAGGCGTGTGTTCGGTTCCTACCGCAGCCACGTTTTTGTTTCTGTAGTGTGATGCGTCGTTATCATACATATATATCTATATATTATCAACTTGAAATAACTGAGGAAGAAGCGTTTCCGCGCGTTCTAAGGCGTTGGTTTTAGGCACCAATATCTCTGAAGGCGTGTGTTCGGTTCCCACAGCTGCCACGTTTTTGTTTCTCTAGTGTGATGCGTCTTTAATCATACATATATATATATATATAACTTGAAATAACTGAGGAAGATACGTTTCCGCGCGTTCTAAGGCGTACGTTTTAGGCACCAATGTCTCTGAAGGCGTATGTTCGTTTCCCACCGCAGCCACGTTTTTGTTTCTCTAGTGTGATGCGTCTTTAATCATACATATATATATAACTTGTAATAACAGAGGAAGAAGCGTTTCCGCGGTTCTAAGGCGTTGGTTTTAGGACCAATGTCTCTGAAGGCGTGTGTCGGTTCCCACTGTTACCACGTTTTTGTTTCTCTAGTGTGATGCGTCTTTAATCATACAAGTATATATAACTTGAAATAACAGAGGAAGAAGCGTTGGGTGTAAAGGTGTTGGTTTAGGCACCAGTGTCTCTGAAGGCGTGTGTTCGATTCCCACTGTTGCCACGTTTTTGTTTCTCTAGTGTGATGCGTCTTTAATCATACATAAATATAACTTGAAATAACACAGGAAGAAGCGTTTCCGCGCGTTCTAAGGCGTTGGTTTTAGGAACCAATATCTCTGAAGGCAAGTGTGCGGTTCCCAGCGCTGCTAAAGTTTTTGTTTCTCTAGTGTGATGCGTGTTTAATCATACATATATATATATATATATATATATATATATATATATAAAACCTAAAAAAAAAAGAGGAAGAAGTACTTCCCCGGGGTTCTAAAGCGTTGGTTTTAGGACCCAAAGTTCTGAAGGCGGTGTTGGCCCCCCCCTTTTCCCCGTTTTTGTTTCTCTAGTGTGGGGCGTCTTTTTAAAATTCATATATATATAACTTGGGAAAAAAAGAGGAAGAAGCGTTTCCCCGCGTTCTTTTGTTTGGTTTTTTGGACATATATCCTTAAGGCGTTTCAGTTCCCCCCGCTTCCACGTTTTGTATCTCTAGTGTGATGCGTCTTTAAAACATAAAAATATATATAACTTGAATAAAGAGGGAAGGTTTGGGGCCCCAAGGAGTTTTTTAGGGAAAAATGTTCTGAAGGCGTGTTTCGGTCTCAATTTCCGCCACGTTTTTACTTTAGGGGATGCGTTTTTAATCATCATATATATATTTAACTTGAATAAATAGGGGAAAAAGGTTTCCCCGGGGTTTTAAGGCGTTGGTTTTAGGAATTTAAAGTCTCTGAAGGAGGTGTTCGGTCCCCCTGCCACGTTTTTGTTTTCTATGTGATGCGTCTTTTTTTATACATACAAAATATATATTATATATATATATATATATATATATATATAATAATTTAAAATAACAAAGGGAAAAAGGTTTCCAGGGTTTTAAGGCGTTGGTTTTAGGGACTAATATCCTGAAGGCGTGTGTTCGGTTCCCCAGCTGCCCGTTTTTTTTTTTCTAGGGGATGCGTCTTTAACTTTCATATATATATATATATTTATATATAAAACTTGGAAAAAAAATGGGGGAAGATACGTTTTGCGCGTTGGGAAAGGGGTTGGTTTTAGGATTAATATCTCTGGAAGGGTGTTCGTTTCCCCCAAACTGCCAAAGTTTTTGTTTCTCTAGTGTGATTGGGCTTTAATCATAAATATATATATATATATATATATATATATATATATTGAAATAACTGGGGGAAAAATATTTCCCGGGTTAAGGGGTTTGGGGTTTTGGCAAAAATGTCTCGAATGGGATGTTTCCCAATCACCCCCAACGTTTTTTTTCTTGTGATGCGTCCTTTATACATAAAAATATATATATATATATATATATATATATATATATATATATATATATATATATTATATATATATATATAATTTAAATAACTGAGGAAGAAGGTTTACCGGGGTTCTGGCGTTTGGTTTTTGGCACCAATGTTCCCCCGAAGGCGTGTGGTCGGCCCCCGGGGCTGGCTGCCTTTTTTTTTCTCTAGTGTGATGCGTCTTTTTGTCATACATATATATATTTTTATATATATAACTTGGGAAAAAACTGAGGAAGATACTTTTTTTGGGGTTCAAGGGGTTGCCCCGGGACCAACTCTTAAGGGTGTAGGGGTTCCCACTGGCCCCAATTTTTTTTCTCTAGTGTGATGCGTTTTTTTTCTACAAAAATATATATATATATATAATATATATATATATATATATAGCTTCAAATAAAATGGGGGAAGATACGCCCGCGCGTTCGAAGGCGTTGGTTTTAGGCAAAACCTTTAAGGCGTATTTCGTTTCCCCGCAGCCACGTTTTTTTTTCTAGTGTGATGCGCTAATCTACATATATATATATAAATTGAAATAACTGAGGAAGGGAAACGTTTACGCGTTCTAAGGCGTTGGTTTTAGGGCATTAATGTTCCGAAGGGTGTGTCTGGGTTCCCCCCTTTAAGTTCTTGTTTTCTAGTGTGATGGGGCTTTAATTTATAAATATATGTATATATATAAAAATATATATAAATATATATACATATATATATATATATATATATATATATATATATATAAACTTTGAAATAAAAGGAGGAAAAGGTTTCCGCGCCCTAAAGCGTTGGTTTTAGGCACCAAAAGTCTCTGAAGGCGGGGTCTGGTTTTCCCCCTGCCGCTACGTTTTTTTTATCTCTAGTGTGGTCTTTAATTTATAATATATATAACTTGAATAACAGAAGAAGAAGGCTTCCCGTTCTAAGGCGTTGGTTTTAGGTAAAAATGTTCTGAAGGGTGTGTTTTGGGTTTTTAATTTTGGGTTGTTTTTTTTTTCTTTTAGTGTAAGGTCTTTAATCATACATATATATATATAATCGGAAAAACTGGGGGAAAAAACGTTTCCCAAGGTGTTCTGAGGGTGTTTGGTTTTTGGAAAACCCAAAGTTCCCAATGTGTTCAGTTCCCACCGCTTCCAGATTTGTTTCTCCCCGTGTGATGCTTTAATCATACAAAATATATATAACTTGAAAGAACGGAGGGGAAAAAGCGTTGCCGCGCGCCCCAAGGCGTTGGGACAAAATTCCTGAAAGCGTGTTCGGTTCCCTAATGCCACATTTTTTTTTCCCCTTTGTGATGCTTTAATTATTTATATATATATAACTTGAAATAACAGAGGAAGAAGGTGGCCGAGGGTTCCCCAATTTGGTTTTTGGGAACAATGTTCTGAAGGCGTCTTGGGTTTTCCCCCCCGCCCGTTTTTTTTTAGTGTGATGCGTCTTTTCACACACATATATCTTTTAAATTTTAACTTGAAATAAAGATGAAGAAGCGTTTTGGGGGGTTCTAAGGGGTTTGGGTTTTAGGCACCAATGTCTCTGAATTTTTGTTGGTTTCCCCCCCCGCCCTTTTTTTGGTTTTTAGTGTAATGCGTTTTTATCAAAAAATATATATATATATTTAAAAATATATATAATTTTAAAAACAGAAGAATTTAAAAGGGTTTTTGCGTTCTAAGGCGTTGGTTTTAGGCACCAAAAGTCTCTTTAGGCGGGGTTCGGTTCCCAAAGCAGCCAGTTTTTGTTTTCTAGTGTAATTGGGCTTTTAAAATACACAAAACACACAAAAATAAAATATATATATATATATATATATATATATATATATATATATATATATAAAACCCAATTAAGAGAGGAAAAAGGGTTTCCCCTGCCCTAAAAAACGTTGGTTTTAGGTATTAATGTCTTCAAGGGTGTCTTTCCCCCGATGCCAACGTTTTAGCTTCTTAGTGTGATGGTCTTTTAAACATACATATATATATATATAATTTTAAATAAAAAAAGAAGAAGCGTTTCCCCGCGTTCTAAGGCGTTTGGGTTTTTGGCACCAATGTCTCTGAAGGCGGTTTGGTTTCCCCCCACCCGTTTTTGTTTTTTCTAGTGGGCGTCCCTTTTAACATACATATATATAGATATATATATTTATATATGTATATATATTGGGGATATATATATTTATAACTTAATAGAGGGGCGTTTTCCGGCGTTCTAAGGCGGGTCTTAGGCACCAATATCCTGAAGGCGTGTGTCTTTGGGTTTCCCCCCCCTGCCACATTTTTTTTTTCCCCTAGTGTGATGCGTCTTTTAAACATTTTATATATATAACTTGAAAAAAAGAGGGAAGAAGCGTGGCCGAGGGTTCCCCAAGGCTTTGGTTTTAGGCAACAATGTTCTGAAAGCGTGCGTTTTGGTTCCCAACTGCCACTTTTTTTTACCAGTGTGATGGGGTTTTATCAAAATATATATATATATATATATATATATATATATATATATATATATATATAAATTTTAAATAAAAAAGAAACGTTTCCCCGCCCTTTTGAGGGGTTTGGTTTTTGGAACCAAAAAATCTAAAGAAGGGGTTGGTTTCCCCCCTTTTCCCCCTTTTTTTTTCCCCAAGGTGGTCTTTTTAATTAAAATTAAAATATAATTTGAAATAACAGACGAAGAAGGTTTTCGGCGTTCAAGGAAAAAGGGGTTTTTGGCACCCCCCGTTCTCTGTTTCGGGCCCCCCCGCTGCCACCTTTTTTTTTCTAGTGTGATGCGTTTTTTACAAATAAATATATATATATATAATATATATATATATATAATTGAAATAATTTAAGAAAAAGTTTCTTTACGTTCTAAGGGGTTTGGGTTTTTGGACCAATGTTCTGGGAAAGGGGGGGTTTGGCTGCCACCCGCCACATTTTTTTTTCTTCAGTGGGATGGGCTTTAACATATATATATATATATATAACTTGGGAAAAAACAGAGGAAGAAGTGTTTCCAATGCGTTCTGAGGCGTTTTTTTGGAAAAACAATTTTCTGAAGGCGTCTGTTCTGTCCCCCGCTGCCACGTTTTTTGTTTCTTTTGGGTGGTCTTTTAAACAAAATATATATATATATATATATATATATATATATAACTTGAAAATCTTAGAAGAAGGTGGCCGAGCGTTCTGAGGGTTGGTTTTAGGCACCAATGTCTCTGAAGGCGTTTCCGTTTCCCACCGCCGCCACGTTTTTTTTTTTTAGTGTGATGGGTCTTTAATCATACATATATATACTTTTTAAAAATATGTTTTTATAACTTGAAATAACAGAGGAAGAAGCGTTTCCGGGGTTCTAAGGCGTTGGGTTTTTGGAACCCAAAGTCTCTTTAAGGCGTTTTTTCCTAACCCCTGCCACGTTTTTTTTTCTCTAGTGTGATGGGTTTTTTAAACAAAAATATATATATATATATATATAAACTTGGGAAAAAAAGAGGAAGAAGGTTTTCCCCGCGTTCTAAAAAAGGGGTTTGGGGTTAGGGACCATTTTTCTGATGGGCGTGTCTTCGGTTCCCACAGATTTACGTTTTTTTTTATCTAGTGTGATGCGTCTTTAATCCCAAAATATATATATATATATATAAATTTTATATAACTTAAAATAAGACAGAAAAAAAAAGCGTTTCCGCGCTTTAAAAAGGGGGGTTTTAGCCATAAATGTTTCTGGGAAAGGGGTGGGGTTTTTCCCCTGCCAAAGTTTTGTTTTTTCTAGTGTGATGCCTTTAATCATACAAAATATATATAACTTTAAAAAATTGGAAGAAGGGAGCCGAGCGTTCGAGGGGTTTTTTAGGCACCAATGCCCTGAAGGCGTGTGTTGATTTCCCCCCGCTCCCGTTTTTGTATTCTAGTGTGATGCGTCTTTTAAACATACATATATATATATAAATTGAATAAAGAGGAAGAAGGTTTCCGCGGTTTTAAGGCGTAGGTTTTAGGCACCCCAAATTTTCTGAAGGCGTGTGTTCGGGCCCCCCCCGCCACGTTTTTGTTTTCTAGTGTGATGGGCTTTTTAAATTCAATTTTAAAATATATATATATATATATATATATATATAAGGGAAAATATAACTTGGGAAAAAAGAAGAAGAAGCGTTTCCCGCGTTCTAAGGGGTTTGTTTTAAGCACCATTTTCCTGATGGGTGTGTTTTTTTCCTACAGATTCCAAAGTTTTTTTTTTATTTTTAGTGTGATTGGGCTTTAATTTATAATATAATATATATATATAAAATATATATATATATACATATAACTTGAAATAAGAAAGAAAGAAGGTTTCCCCCGCACTGCTGGTTTTAGGCACCAATGTCTCTGAAGGGGGTGTTTTGGGCCCCCCCCTGCCACGTTTTTGTTTTCGAGTGTATGCGTTTTTTTAAACATACATATATATATATATATAACTTGGGAAAAAACAGAAGGAAAAGCGTTTCTGCGCGGGTTTTTAAAGGGGTTTTTTAGGCACCAATGTGTCTGAAGGGTGTGTTTTGGTTTCCCCCGCTCCCCGTTTGTGTTTCCGGGTGATGCCTTTTTTCATACAAAATATTAATTGGGAAAAAAAAGAAAAAAAGCGGGTTTTTTTGCGTTCTAAGGCGTTTTTTAGGGCAACCCAAAATTCTGAAGGCGGGGTTCGGGTTTCCACCGCTTCCACGTTTTTTTTTTCTAGTGGGGATGCGTCTTTTTAAAACCCCATATATATTACATGAAATAACAGGGGAAAAGGTTTTGGGTTCTAAAGGTTTTTAGGTATTAATGTCTTTCAAGGGTGTGTTTTGGTCTCACCAATGCCACCCTTTTTTTTTTCTCTGGTGTGATGCTTTTTTTAAATTTTATATATATATATATATATATATATATAATTTTAAATAAAAGAAGAGAAGCGTTTCCCGGGTTCTAAAAGGGGTTTTTTTTAGGCACCAATGTGTCTGAAGGGTGTGTCTATTCCCCTGCCTTTTTGTTTTTGTTTCTCTAGTGTAATGCGTTCTAATCATACATATGTATATATATATATATATATAACTTTAAATAAGAGGGAAAAACGTTTCCATGGTTCTAAAGCGTTTTTTAGGCACCAATTTCTGGGGGTTGTTCGATTCCCACCGCTGCCACGTTTTTTTTTTGGGAGGGGATGCGTCTTTTAAACATACAAAAATATATAACTTGGGAAAAAACAGAGGAAGAAGTGTTTTGCGCTTTTAAGCGTTTTTTAAAAAACCAATTTCTCTGAAGGCGTGTGTTTTGATTTCCCCCCGCTGCCACGTTTTTTTTTTGTAGTGTGATGGCCTTTAAACATAAAATATATATAATTTTTTTAATTAAAAGAAGTAGGGGTTTCCGGGGCGTTCTAAGGCGTTTGGGTTTTTGGCACCAAATTCCCAAGGCGTGTGTTCGGTTTTCCCCCCCCCTGTCAAGTTTTTGTTTCTCTAGGGAATGCGTCTCTAATCATACATATATATATATATATATATATTTTTTATTTTATATATATAAATATATATATATATATATATAACTGGAAATAATAGAGGAAGAAGTGTGGCTGAAAACGTTCTGAGGCTTTTTTAGGCACCAAATCCCCGAAGGGCCCTGTGTTTTGGGCCCCCACCGCTGCTACGTTTTTGTTTTAGTGTGATGCGTCTTTTAAACATACAAAATAACATAATATATATAAAAAAAATATAAAATAACTTTTAATAACGGGAAGAAGGGTTTCGGCTTCCCAAGGCGTTGCTTTTTGGCCCCAAAGTCTCTGAAGGCGTGTGTTCGGTTTTCCCCCCCCAGTTTTGTTTTCTTTGTGTGGGGGTTTTAATCATAACAAAATATATATATAACTTGGAATAACTGAGGGAAAAGGGTTTTCCGGGTTCTAGGCGTTGGTTTTAGGAAAAAATATCTCTGAAGGCGTGGTTTTTTTCCCCCCCAAAACTAAGTTTTTTTTCCTCTAGTGTGATGCGTCTTTTAATCATACATATATATAATTCTTTAAATAAAAGAGGAAAAACGGGGGAGGTTCGAGGGGGTTTTAGTCACCAATGCCCTTTAAGGCGGGGTCTGGTTCCACCGCTACATTTTCATTTTCTAGTGTGAAGGTCTTTTAATTTATACAAAATATATATAACTTGTAATAACAGAGGAAGAAGCGTTTCCGCGCGTTCTAAGGCGGTAGTTTTAGGCACCAATACCTCTTTAATGTTTGGTTTTCCCCCCCCGCTGCCACGTTTTGGTTTTTATGTAATGGGCTTCAATCAAAAATATATATATAAAATTTTATATAACTTAAAATCCGGAGAAAGAAGGAACCGGGGCGTTCTAAGGGTTTGGGTTTTAAAACACCAAAAGTCTCTGAAGGCTTGTGTTCTTCCCCCGGTTTTAAGTTTTGTTTCATAGTGTGAAAGCCTTAATCATAAATATATATATATATATATATATATATATATATATATATATATAACTTGAAATAACAGAGAAAGAAACGTGGCCAAACGTTCTGAGGCGTTCGTTTTAGGCACCAATGTCTCTGAAGGCGTGTGTTCGGTTTCCCCCCGCACCCCGGTTTTTTTTTTCAGTGTGATGCGTCTTTAATCATGCATGTATATATAACTTGAAAAAAAAGAGGAAAAGGTTTCCCGGGTTCTGAGGGGGTTGGTTTTAGGCACCCCAAAGTTCCCGAAGGTTTGTTTGGGTTTCCCCCCGCTTCCAAGTTTTTTTTTCTTAGGGGATGCCTTTTAATCATAAGTATGTAACTTGAAATAAAAGGAGGGAAGCGTTTCCGCGCGTTCTAAGGCAAAGGTTTAGGGACCAATGTTTCCCTTAAAGGGGTGGTTTTTCCCCCCCGCTGCCACGTTTTAGTTTCCCCTGTGGTGATGCGTCTTAATAATATATATATATATATATATATATATATATATATATATATATATATATATATAACTTAAATAAGAGGAGGAAGGTTTTTGGGGTTCTTTGGCGTTTTTTTGGCACCAAAGTTCTGGGAAAGGGGTGAGATGGTTTTCCCCCCGGGACGTTTTTGGTTTTTCAGGTGAAAGGGCTTAACCCTACATATATATAAAACTTGGGAAATTTTTAAAGGGAAGGTTTCCCCGCGTTCCCAAGGGCGTTTGGTTTTGGGACCAATGTCTCTGAAGGCGAGTGTTCGGTTCCCCCCGCTGCCACGTTTTTGTTTTCCCCCTTGGGGGTGCGTCTTTAATCATACAAAATATAAAAAATTTTAAAAAACAGAGGAAGAAGGGGTCCGCGCGTTCTAAGGCGTTGGTTTAGGGAACCCAAAGTCTCTGAAGGCGTTTGTTCGGTTCCCCCCGCTGCCACGTTTTTGTTTTCTAGTGTGATTGGGCTTTAAACAATATATATATATATATATATATATATATATATATATATATATATAAAATAACTTTTAATAACTGAGGGAAAATGGGTTTTTGGGGGTTTTAAATTTTTGGTTTTAGGGAAACCCCAAAAACTCTGAAGGCGTGTTGGCCCAAAACCGCCGCCAAAGTTTTTTTCTTCTAGTGTGATGGTCTTTTAAACATACATATATAAAAATTTTAAATAAAAGAAAGGAAGAAGCGTTTTGCGCCTTTAAGGGTTGATTTTGGAAACCAATGTCTCTGAAGGGGAGCGGGTCCCCTGCCACGTTTTTTTTTTAGTGTGATGGCCCTTTTAAAATAATTTTATGTCTTTTTATATATATATAAAAATATATTAAAATTATATATATAAATTTGGGAAAAAACTGAGAAGAAGCGTTTCCGCCGGGGTTTTTAAGGGGTTTGGTTTTTGGCACCAATGTCTCTGAAGGCGTGTGTGCGGGTTTTCCCCCTACCACGTTTTTGTTTTCGGATGATGCGTCTTTAATCATACAAAATATATAACTTTTAAAAAAGAGGAAGAAGGTTTCCCCCGCGTTCTTTCTATTGGGTTTTTGGAAACCCAAAGTTCTAAGGGGGGTATATCCCCCCCCTGCCACGTTTTTTTTTCTTTTAGTGCGATGCGTCTTTAATCATACATATACATAACTTGAAATCACAGAAAGAGAAGCGTGGTTTCGGTTCCCACCGCTGTTCCTTTTTTTGTTTCTGTAGTGTAATGCGTTTTTAATCATACATATACATAACTTGAAATCACAGAAAGAGAAGCGTGGTTTCGGTTCCCACCGCTGTTCCTTTTTTGTTTCTGTAGTGTAATGCGTTTTTAAACATACATATGCATAACTTGAAATCACAGAAAGGAAGCGTGGTATCGGTTCCCACTGCTGTTCCTTTTTGTTTCTGTAGTGTAATGCGTTTTTAAACATACATATACATAACTTGAAATCACGGAAGAGAAGCGTGGTCCGTGCGCTTTAAGGCGTTGGTTAAAGGCACCAATGTCTCTGAAGGCGTGTTTTCGGTTCCCAACGCTGTTACGTTTTGTTTCAGTAGTGTAATGCGTTTTTAATCATACATATACATAACTTGAAATCACAGAAAGAGAAACGTGGTCCGTGCGCTCTAAGGCGTTGGTATAAGGGCCCCAATGTCTCTGAAGGCGTGTTTTCGGTTCACAACGCTGTTACGGTTTTGTTTCTGTAGTGTAATGCGTTTTTAATCAAACATATACATAACTTGAAATCACAGAAAGAGAAGCGTGGTTTCGGTTCCCACCGCTGTTCCTTTTTGTTTCTGTAGTGTAATGCGTTTTAAACATACATATACATACCTTGAAATCACAGAAAGAGAAGCGTGGTCCGTGCGCTCTAAGGCGTTGGTTTAAGGCACCAATGTCTCTGAAGGCGTGTGTTCGGTTCCCAACGCTGTTCCTTTTTTGTTTATGTAGTGTAATGCTTTTTAATTATACATATACATAACTTGAAATCACAGAAAGAGAAGCGTGGTCCATGCGCTCTAATTCGTTGGTATAAGGCACCAATGTCTCTGAAGGCGTGTGTTCGGTTCCCAACGCTGTTACGGTTTTGTTTCTGTAGTGTAATGCGTTTTAATCATACATATACATAACTTGAAATCACAGAAAGAGAAGCGTGGTTTTGGTTCCCACCGCTGTTCCTTTTTGTTTCTGTAGTGTAATGCGTTTTGAAACATACATATACATAACTTGAAATCACAGAAAGAGAAGCGCGGTCCGTGCGCTCTAAGGCGTTGGTTTAAGGCACCAATGTCTCTGAAGGCGTGTGTTCGGTTCCCAACGCTGTTACGGTTTTGTTTCTGTAGTTTAATGCGTTTTTAATCGTATGATTAAAAATACATAATATACATAACTTGAAATCACAGAAAGAGAAAGCGTGAATCCGTGCGCTCCTAAGGCGTTGGTTTAAGGCACAAATGTCTCTGACGTGTTTTCGGTTCCCACCGCATTTCCTTTTTGTTTCTGTAATGTAATGCGTTTTTATCCTTCATATACATAACTTGAAATCCTGAAAGAAGCGTGGTCGTGCGCTCTAAGGCATTGGTTCAAGGCACAAATGTCTCTGAAGCGTGTTTTCGGTTCCCACCGCTGTTCCTTTTTTGTTTATGTAGTGTAATGCGTTTTTAATCATACATATACATAACGAAATCCGCAGAAAAGCATGATCCGTATAACGCGTTGGTATAAGGCACCAATGTCTCTGAAGGCGTGTGTTCCGGTTCCCAACGCTGTTACGGTTTGTTTCTGTAATTGTAATGCGTTTTAATCATACATATACATAACTTGAAATCACAGAAAGGGAAGCGTGGTTTCGGTTCCCACCGCTGTTCCTTTTGTTTCTGTAATTATGGCGTTTTTAAACGCGCTGCCGCAACTTAAAATCACAGAAAGAAGCGTGGTTTCAGTTCCGCTGTTCCTTTTATTGTTTCTGTAGTGTAATGCGTTTTTAATCATACATATATAACGAAATCGCAGAAAGAGGCGTGGTTTCGGTTCCACTACGCTGTTCCACACATTTCTGTAGTGTAATGCGTTTTAAACATACATATACATAACTTGAAATCACGGAAAGAAGCGTGGTCACGTGCGCTTTAAGGCGTTGGTTTAAGACACAAATGTCTCTGAAGGCGTGTTTTCGGTTCCCAACGCTTCTTACGATTTTGTTTCTGTTGTGTAATGCGTTTTTAATCATACATATACATAACGAAATCTGAAGAAGCGTGGTCCGTGCGCTCCTAGGCGCGTTGTTTTGAGCACCAATATCTCTGAAGTTGTGTTTTCCCGGTTCACCGCGCTGTTCCTTTTGTTTGTAGTGTAATGCGTTTTTAATTATATATACATAACTTGAAATCACAAGAAGGAAGCGTGGTCCATGCGCTCTAAGGCGTTGGTATAAGGCATAAATGTCTCTGAAGGCGTGTGTTCAGGTTCCCAACGCTGTTGGTTTATTTTCTGTAGTGTAATGCGTTTTAATCATACATATACGCAACCTGGAAATCACACAGAAAGAGAGAAGCGTGGTTTGGTTCTACCGCTGTTCCTTTTTGTTTCTGTAGTGTAATGCGTTTTGAAACATACATATACATAACTTGAAATCCACAGAAAAGTGCGCAGTCCGTGCACTCTAAGGCCATTGGTTAGAACTTAATGTCTCTGAAGAGCGTGTTCGGTTCACATATTTCCTTTTTTGTTTATGTAGTGTAATGCGTTTTTAATCATACATATACATAACGAAATCACAAGAGAGAAAGCGTGGTCCGTGCGCTCTGACGTTGATTTAAGGCAGCAATGTCTCTGAAAGGCGTGTGTTCGGTTCCCAACGCTGTACGTTTTATTTCTGTAGTGTAATGCGTTTTTCAAACATACATATACATAACTTGAAATCACGAGAGCGTGGTCATTACATACAGAACATTGGTTTAAAGGCGCAATGTCTCTGAAACTTTGTGTTCGACCACGCTGTTATTTGTTTCTGTAGTGTAAAGCGTTTTTAATCAGCCACATATACGCAACGAAATCACAGAAGAGATGCGTGGTCCGTGCCGCTCCTGAGCTTTGGTTCAGGCACCAATGTCTCTGAAGGCGTGTGTTCGGTTCCCAACGCTGTTACTTTTTTGTTTCTGTAGTGTAATGCGTTTAAACATACATATACGCAACGAAATCACGGAAAGAGAAGCGTGGTCCGTGCACTCTAAAGACATTGGTTTAGGCACCAATGTCTCTGAGAACATGTTTTCGGTTCCCACCACTGTTCCTTTTGTTTCTGTGGTATAAAGCGTTTTTAATCATACATACGCAACGAAATCACAGAAAGAGATGCGTGGTCCGTGCGCTCTAAAAAAACTGGTTTTAGGCACCAATGTCTCTGAAGGCGATGTGTTCGGTTTCCAACGACGGTTTGTTTCTGTAGTGTAATGCGTTGTTAATCATACATATACACCAACGAAATCACAGAAGAGAAGCGTGGTTTCGGTTCCCACCGCTGTTCTTTTTCATTTCTGTAGTGTAATGCGTTTGTCATACATATACATAACTTGAAGTCACAGAAAAAGAAACGTGGTTTCAGTTCCCACCGCTGTTCTTTTTGTTTCTGTGTGTAATGCGTTTTTAATCATACATATACATAACTTGGAAATCTGCAGAAGAGAAAGCGTGGGTTTTCGGTTCCCACCGCTGTTTCTTTTTTTTGTTTCTGTAGTGTAATGCGTTTTTAATCATGCATATACGCATAACTTGAAATCACAGAAAGAGAAGCGTGGTTTCGGTTCCCACCGCTGTTCTTTTTGTTTCTGTGGTGTAATGCGTTTTTAATCATGCATATACATAACGAAGTCACAGAAAGCGTGGTTTCCGGTTCCCACCGCTGTTCCTTTTGTTTCTGCGGTGTAATGCGTTTAATCATACGCCATAGCAGAAATCACAGAGAAAGAGAAGCGTGGTTTCGGTTCCCCGCTGTTCTTTTGTTTCTGTAATATAAGTAGTTTTCATCATACATATACATAACGAAGTCACAGAAAGCGTGGTCCATGCGCTCCTAAGGCGTTGGTTTAAGGCACTAATGCCTGAAGGCGTGTGTTCGGTTCCCAACGCTGTTCCTTTTGTTTTATGTAGTGTAATGTTTTAATCATACATATACATAACTTGAAGTCTGAAAGAGAAGCGTGAGTCATGCGCTCTAAGGCGTTAGTTTAAGGCACTAATGTCTCTGAAGGCGTGTGTTCGGTTCCCAACGCTGTTCCTTTTTGTTATGTAGTGTAATGTGTTTAATCATACATATACATAACGGAAATCCGCAGAAAGATGCGTGGTCCATTGCGCTCCTAAGAGCTTTAGTTTAAAGAAACTTAATGTCTCTGAAGGCGTGTGTTCGGTTTCCAACGACGGTTTTGTTTCTGTGGTGTAATGCGTTGTTAATCCTTCACATATATAACCGAAATCCTGAGAAGAAGAAGCGTGGTTTCGTTTCCCACCGCTGTTCCTTTTTTGTTTCTGCAGTGTAATGCGTTTTTAATCATACATATACATAACTTGAAATCACAGAAAGAGAAGCGTGGTTTCGGTTCCCACCGCTGTTCTTTTTTTGTTTCTGTAGTGTAATGCGTTTTTAATCATACATATACATAACCCGAGTCACAGAAGAGAAGCGTGGTCATGCGCTCTGGGCGTTCAGTTTAAGGCACCAATGTCTCCTGAAGGCGTGTGTTCGGTTTTTTCAGCGCCCGACAGTTTTGTTTCTGTAGTGTAATGCGTTGTTAATCCCATACATATACATAACGGAAATCACAGAAAGAAGCGTGGTTTCGTTTCCCACCGCATATTTCTTTGTTTTCTGCAGTGTAATGCGTTTTTAATCATACATATACATAACGGAAATCACAGAAAGAAGCGTGGTTTCGGTTCCCACCACTTTCATTTCCTTTTTTGTTTCATAGTGTAATGCGTTTTAATTATACATATACATAACTTTAATTCCCCACAGAAAGAGAAGCGTAATCGTGGCGCTCGGGCGTTGGTTTAGAGGCACCAATATCTCTGAAGGCGTGTTTCGGTTCTAACACTGTTACGTTTTTGTTTCTGTAGTGTAATGCGTTTTAATCATACATATACATAACTTGAAATCACAGAAAGAAGAAGCGTGGTTTCGGTTCCCAACGCTGTTCCTTTTTGTTTCTGTAGTGTAAAGCGTTTTTAATCATACATATACATAACTTGAAATCACAGAAAGAGAAGCGTGGTTTCGGTTTACACCGCTGTTCTTTTTTGTTTCTGTAATTATGTTGTTTTTAATCATACATATATACATAACTTGAAGTCACAGAAGAGAAGCGGTCCATGCGCTCTAAGGCGTTAGTTTAAGGCACATAATGTCTCTGAAGGTATTGTGTTCGGTTCCAACTTGCTGTTCTTTTTGTTTATGTAGTGTAATGTGTTTTTAATCGCCGCCTGCAACTTGAAGTCACAGAAAGAAGAAGCGTGGTCCATGCTCTAAGGCGTTAGTTTAAGGCACTAATGTCTCTGAAAGGCGTGTGTTCGGTTCCCAACGCTGTTCCTTTTTGTTTATGTAGTGTAATGTTTTAATCATACATATACATAACGAAATCCACAGAAAAGAGATGCGTGGTCCGTGCGCTCTAAGGCTTTGGCTTAAGGCACCAATGTCTCTGAAGGCGTGTGTTCGGTTTCCAACGACGGTTTTGTTTCTGTAGTGTAATGCGTTGTTAATCATACATATACATAACTTGAAATCACAGAAAGAGAAGCGTGGTTTCGTTTCCCACCGCTGTTCCTTTTTTGTTTCTGCAGTGTAATGCGTTTTTAATCATACATATACGCTTGAAATCACGAAGAGAAGCGTGGTTTCGGTTCCACGTAATTCTTTTTTGTTTCTGTAGTGTAATGCGTTTTTAATCATACCATATACGCAACGGAAGTCACAGAAAGGCGTGGTCCATGCGCTCTAAGGCGTTGGTTTAAAAGGCACCAATGTCTCTGAAGGCGTTAATGTGTTCGGTTTCCAACGACGGTTTTGTTTCTGTAGTGTAATGGAACATTCAATCTTATATACATAGCACGGGGAAATCACAGAAGAAAGCGTGGTTCGTTTACCGCTGTTCCTTTTTATTCTGCAGAAGTGTAATGCGTTTTTAATCATACATACGCAACTTGAAATCACAGAAAGAAGCGTGGTTTCGGTTCCCACCGCTGTTCCTTTTTGTTTCTATATCAGTGTAATGCGTTTTAATTATACATATACCACCAACTTTAATTCACAGAAAGAAAGCGTAATGTGCTCTAAGGCGTTGGTTTAAGGCACCAATATCTCCTGAAGGCGTGTTTTTCGGTTCCAACACTGTTACGTTTTGTTTTCTGTAGTGGTAATTTTAATCATACATATACGCAACAATCACGAAAAGAAAGCGTGGTTTCGGTTCCCAACACTGTTCCTTTTTGTTTCTGTAGTGTAATGCACAAACATACATATACATAACTTGAAATACAGAAAGTGGTCCATTGCGCTCTGAGGCGTGATTTAAAACATCTCTCTGAAGGTGTGTTTTCAGTTCCCACCGCTGTTCCTTTTTGTTATGTGAAGTGCGTGCGTTTTTAAATCGCCCACTGTATACATAACGAAAAATGCAGAAAGGAAGCGTGGTTTCTGGTTCTGCTATTTCTTACGTTCTGTGATGTAATGCGTTTTTAAACATACATATACATAACACAATTCTGAAAGCGTGCAGTCCGTGCATGGAAGGCATTTGGATTTTCAAGGCGCAATATCTCTTAAGGCGTCGTTTCGGTTCCCAACCTTTTCTTCCTTTTTGTTTGCCTGTAATGTGTGTGTTTGATGCTTTGTATACATAACTTGAAATCACAGAAGAAAGCGTGGTCCATTATCTAGAGCGTTGGTTTAAGGCACAAATGTCTCTGAAGGCGTGTTTTCCGGTTCCCACCACTGTTCCTTTTTGTTTATGTAGTGGCAATACACGTTTTTAATCATACATATACGTACTTGAAATCACAGATGGAGAAGCGTGGTCCGTGCGCTCTAAGACGTTGGTTTAAGGCGCAATGTCTCTGAAGGCGTGTTCCGGTTCCACCGCTTTTCCTTTTGTTGTAGGGTAATGCGTTTTAATCGCATATACACCAACGTCGAAGAAGCGTGGTCCGTGCGCTCTGAGCGTTAGTTTAAGAGCACAAATGTCTCTGAAGCGGTTCACCGCTGTTCCTTTTTGTTTATGTAGTGTAATGCGTTTTAATCATACATATACATAACTTGAAATCACAGAAAGAGAAAGCGTGAGCGTGCGCTCTAACGCGTTGGTATAAAACAATGTCTCTGAAGGCGTGTTCGGTTCCCAACGCTGTTTACGGTTTTGTTTCATAGTGTAATGCGTTTTAATCAACCCACATATACATAACTTGAAATCACAGAAAAGCGTGGTCCGTGCGCTCTAAGGCGTTGGTTTTAAAAGGCACAAATGTCTCTAAAGGCTACGATGTTTTCGGTTTACCGCTTTTCCTTTTTGTTTCTGTAGTGTAATGCGTTTTTAATCATACATATACGCAACTTGAAATCACAGAAGAAGCGTGGTCCGTGCGCTCCTGAGGCGTTGGTTTAAGGCACAAAATGTCTCTGACATTTTCAGTTCACAGCACTGTTCCTTTTTGTTTTATGTAGTGTAATGCGTTTTTAATCATACATATACATAGCAAATCTGAAAGAAAGCGTGATCGTGCGCTCTAACGCGCGTTGGTATAACAATGTCTCTGAAGGCGTATGTGTTCGGTTCCCCAACGCTGTTGCAGTTTTGTTTCTTAGTGTAATGCGTTTTTAATCATACATATACATAACTTGAAATCACAGAAAGGAGCTGGTTGCGGTTCCACCATGTTCACTTTTATTTCTGTAGTGTAATGCGTTTTTAAACCATATATAACGGGAAATGCAGAAAGCGTGGTTCGGTTCCCACCACTTTGTTCCTTTATTGTTCTGTGGTGAATGCGTTTTAATCGGCCACATATACATAACCTGAAATCACAGAAAAGCGTGGTTTGGTTCCCACCGCTGTTCCTTTTTGTTTCTGTAGTGTAATGCGTTTCATTTCATACATATACATAACTTGAATCACAGAAAGAAGCGCGGTCCGTGCGCTCTAAGGCGTTGGTTTAGGGCACCAATGTGTCCTGAAGAGCGTGTTTTCAGTTCCCTGCTGTTCCTTTTTAGTTTATGTAGTGTAATGCGTTTTTTTAATCATACACATATACATAACTTGAAATCACAGAAGAAGCGTGGTCCGTGCGCTCTAAGAGCTGATTGGTTTAAGGCTGTCTCTGGCGTGTTTTCGGTTCCCACGTCTGTTCCTTTTGTTTTATGTAATTAATGCGATTTTTAATCATACATATACATAACTTGAAATCACAGAAAGAAGCGTGATCCGTGCGCTCTAAGGCGTTGGTTTAAGGCAAATGCTCTGAGGCGTGTTTTCGGTTCCCACCGCTGTTCCTTTTTGTTTATGTAGTGTAATGCGTTTTTAATGATGCATATACACATAACGAAATCTAGAAAGAGAAGCGTGGTCCGTACTCTAAGGCGTTTGTTTGAGCTGTCCCTGAAGGCGTGTTTCTGGTTTGCTATTCCTTTTTGTTTCTGTAGTGTAATGCGTTTTTAATCATACATATACATAACTTGAAATCACGGAAAGAAGAAGCGTGGTTTCGGTTCAACCGCTGTTCCCTTTTTGTTTCTGTGACATAATGCGTTTTTAAACATACATATACATAACGGAAATCACAGAAAGAAGCGTGGTCGTACTCTAAGGCGTTTGTTTAAGGCACCAATGTCTCACGAAGGCGTGTTTTCGGTTCCCACCGCTATTCCTTTTGTTTCTGTAGTGTAATGCGTTTTAATCCATACATATACATAACGAAATCACGGAAGAAAGCGTGGTTTTGGTTCCAACCGCTGTTCCTATTTGTTTCTCGCAATTGTAATGCGTTTTTAATCATACATATACATAGCAGAAATCACGAAATGGAAGCGTGGTTTGCAGTTCCCCACCGCTGTTCCCTTTTTTGTTTCTGTAGTGTAATGCGTTTTTAAACATACATTTACATAACTTGAAATCACAGAAGAGAAGCGTGGTCCCTGCGCTCTAAGGCGTTGTTTAAGGTACCAATATCTGATCGTGTTTCGGTTCCACCGCTGTTCCTTTTTTGTTTATGTAATTGTAATGCGTTTTTAATTATACATATACATAACTTGCAGGGGAAATCACAGAAAGAAATGGTCACATGCTCTAAGGCGTTGGTATAAAGGCATAAATGTCTCTCTGAAGGCGTGTGTTCGGTTCCCAACGCTGTTACGGTTTGTTCTGTAGTGTAATGCGTTTTTAATCATACATATACATAACCTGAAATCCACAGAAGAGAAGCGTGGTTTGGTTCCACCGCTGTTCCTTTTTGTTTTTCTGTAGTGTAATGCGTTTTGAAACATACATATATAACACGAAATCCACAGAAAAGGCGCGTCCCCGTGCGCTCTGAGCGTTAGTTTAAAGGCACCAATGTCTCTGAAGGCGTGTTTCCGGTTCCCACCGCTGTTCCTTTTCCAGTTTATACCAGTGCGTACGTTTTTAATCAATACATATACATAACTTGAAATCACAGAAAGAAAGCGTGATCCGTGCGCTCTAACGCGTTGTTATAAGGCACCAATGTCTCCTGAGAGCGTGTGTTCGGTTCCCAACGCTGTTACGGTTTGTTTCTGTAGTGTAATGCGTTTTTAATCATACATATATACATAACAAAATCACGAAGAGAAGCGTGGTCCGTGCGCTCTAAGGCGTTGGTTTAAAGCTGAAATGTCTCTGAAGGCGTGTTTTCGGTTCCCCACCGCTGTTCCCTTTTTTGTTTATGTAGTGTGGCCGTTTTTAATCATACATATACATAACTTGAAATCACAGAAAAAGCGTCGTCCGTGCGCTCTACGGCGTTGGTTAAGGCACAAATGTCTGGAGCGTGTTTTCGGTTCCACCGCTGTTCCTTTTTGTTTATGTAGTGTAATGCGTTTTTAATCATACATATATATATATAACTTGAAATAACAGAGATAGAAGTGTTGCCGCGCGTTCTAAGGCGTTTTTTTTAGGCACAAATGTCTCTGAAGGCGTGTGTTCGGTTCCCACTACTGCCACGTTTTTGTTCCTCTTGTGTGTTGCGTCTTTAATTATTCATATATATATAACTTGAAATACCAGAGGAAGAAGCGTTTCCGCGCGTTCTATGTTTGTTGGTTTGACGCAACAATGTCTCTGAAGACGTGTGTTCGGTTCCCACCGCTGCAACCTTTTCGTTTCTCTAGTGTGATGCGTCTTTAAGCATATATATATTTATATATATATATATATATATATATATATATATATATAATATATATATATATAACTTAAAATAACAAAGGAAGAAGCGTTTCCGCGCGTTCTAAGGCGTTGGTTTTAGGCACCAATGTCTCTCAAGGCGTGTGTTCGGTTCCCACCGCTTCCACGTTTTTGTTCCTCCAGTGTGATGCGTCTTTAATCATACATATATATATATATACATATGTATGATATATATATATATATATACATATGTATGATTATATGTATATATAATCATACATATATATATATATATATATATATATATATATATATATATATGTATGATTAAAGACCCTCACACTAGAGAAACAAAACTGGCAGCGTTTGGGGAAACCAAACACACGCCTTCTAGAAATTTGGGCCTAAAAACCCAAGCAGACGAAAGCCTTCTCTTGTTATTTCTTTTATATATGATATAAATATATATGTATGAATAAAGACGCATCACACTAGAGAAACAAAAACGTGGCATCGGTGGGAACCGAACACACGCCTTTCGAGATATTGGTGCCTAAATCCAACGCCTTCGAACGCGCGGAAACGCTTCTTACTCTGTTATTTCAAGTTGTATATATATTATGATTAAAGACGCATCACACTAGAGAAACAAAAAAAGTAAGGGAGTGGGGAACCGAACACACGCCTTCAGAGACATTGGTGTCTAAAATCAACGCCTTTGAACGCGCGGAAACGCTTCTTCCTTTGTTATTTTAAGATGTATATATATATATATATATATATATATATATAGATTAAGACCCTCACACTAGAGAAACAAAAAAGGGAAGCGGTTGGGAAACCGAACACACGCCTTCAGAGACTTTAACCCCAAACCCAAAGCCTTAGAACGCGCGGAAACGCTTCTTCCTCTGTTATTTCGTTATATATATATATATATATATATATATATATATATATATATATTTATATATATATGTATGATTAAAGA
>CAXIVR010000016.1:57789-78886 GCA_964035755.1 Teleogryllus oceanicus | reverse complement strand
GTTTCTTTGTTAGTATGATTAAAACGCATTACACTACAGAAACAAAAAGGAACAGCGGGGAACCTAAACCATTCTATTTCGTGATTTCAAGTTATGTAAGTATGATTAAAACGCATTACACTACAGAAACAAAAGGTAAGCGGCGGAACCCGAAACCACGCTTCTATTTCTGTGATATCAAGTTATGTATATGTATGATTAAAACGCATTACACTACAGAAACAAAAAGGTCAGCGGGGAACGAAACCACGCTTTCTTTTCTGTTATTTCCAATTTTGGTATAGAACGATTAAAAACGCATTACACTACGAAACAAAAAGGAACAGCGGGGGGAACCGAAAACGCCTTCAGAGCATTGGTCCTTAAACTAACGCCTTAGAGCGCACGGACTACCTTCTTTTTCTGTGATTTCAAGTTATGTATAGGTATGTTTAAAAAACGCATTACACTACAGAAACAAAAAGGAACAGTGGGAACCCGAAACCACGTTCTTTTTCTGTGATTTCCAAGTTATGTATATGATGTTTAAAAAACGCATTAAGTTACAGAAACAAAACAGGAACACGGGGGGAACCGAATCCACGCTTCTTTCTGTGATTTCAAGTTATGTATATGTATGTTTAAAAAACGCATTACTACAGAAACAAAAGGAACAGCGGTGGGAACCGAAATCACGCTTCTCTTCTGTGATTTCAAGTTTGTATAGTATGATTAAAAACGCATTACACTACAGAAAAAAAGGAACAGCGGTGGAACGAAACCACGCTTCTCTTTTCTGATTTCGTATGTATATGTATGATTAAAACGCATTACACTACAGAAAAAAAAGGGAACAGCGGGTGGAACCAGAAACCACGCTTCTGTGATTTCAAGTTATGTATATGATAATTAAAAAGCAAAATTACAGAAACAAAAAGGAACAGCGGGGGAACCAAATCACGCTTCTCTTCTGTGATTTCAATTTTGTATATGATGATTAAAACGCATTACACTAGAAAAAAAAAGGAACAGCGGTAAACCCGAAACCACGCTTCTTTTTCTGTGATTTCGTTATGTATATGTATGATTAAACGCATTACACTACAGAAAAAAAAAGGACAGCGGTGGAACCGAAACCACCTTTCTTTCTGTGATTTCGTTAGTATGTATGATTAAAAACGCATTACACTACAGAAACAAAACAGGAAAGCGGTGGGGAACCCGAAACCACGCTTCTCTTTCTGTGATTTCAAGTTATGTATATGTATGATTAAAAACGTTTACACTACAGAAACAAAAAGGAACAGCGTGGAACCGAAACCACGTCTCTCTGTGATTTCAAGTTATGTATATGTATGATTAAGAACGCATTAACTAGAAACAAAAGGGACAGCGGGGAACCGAAAACACCCCAGAGACATTGGTCCTTTAACCAACGCCTTAGAGCGCACGGACCACCTTTCTTTCGTGATTCGTTTTATATGTATAATTAAAAACGAAATATACACAGAAACAAAACGTAACACCCACATGGGCAAATGACAGCAAAACTGGCAGAAATTAAAAAACCAAAATTATTTAGGTAAAAATTTTCTTATGGTTTCGTGAGGGGAGAACCGGGACAATATGTCCTAGATGTCCACGCTTGGCTGTCGTTCCACCGAGAGCTTTCAGTTCATGCAGTGTTGTAGGAGCGGACGTGTTTTCATTAGTGAGAATTACTCTAGGTTCGTGGTGTTTTTCAGTCAGTGTGTGTGAAAAAACCAATTTTTTGCAATAGAAGCTTTAAGTTCAGGTATTTAATGATTTAGCAGGGATAAACACAAAATCTAGGGCTTAATATTAATAGAAATAAAACTACAAAGAAATAGCTTTTAACATTTAAAACTTACGTCTTATTTTGTGAAACACACAACTTTTTTAAATTTTTATCAAAGGTGATCAAGCCTTTATCTTTGTTTCGCTATTCAGTAATGTTCCCAAAAATATTATACAGCTGTTTTTTTGCTATTTCTACTTTCTTCACCGGAATGATTTTTACGGACGTGTCTGACGTAAAATACCGGAAATGAATTGTGTACTATGTGAGTAATTTTTGGCAGGCAAGAGTTCGAATACTGTTCATATCAAGAGAAAAGAACTTTTTTGGATATTTGTGGACTCTAATGGGGAGGAACAGACAAAAATTTGATTTCTTGACTGAAAACTGAAACAAGAACAAAGTGTGGGTTTACGGTTTGTCAATACTACATGGTGATACGCATGTTTGAGTGCCTTTGCATTTGGCTTATAAGTTACCCTATTAAGACGTGGCAAGGCGAGGGGGAAAGCAAAAACATGGTTTAAACTAAAGCTCGTATTCGAGAGAGATTCGAGAACGCAGTGGTTTGATTGTGGGTCAGCCAAAACCAGGATCCCGGGAATACAAATACCAGAAATACATCGACGGGTTTTTTCAGAACCTTGAACTATCTGCTGAAATTAAAGTGATTAAATTTAATAAATATGATGCAATAATATGATTGTCGTATCAGGGCAGTGAAATTCATGTTTAAAAGTTTCGGCTTTGCTCAGAACAGGGTCAGTATTTTGTTAAAATACCATGGTACAACATTCACCTCATGACAAGTATTTTTTGCATGGACCTGATACTGTCTCGTCAGCTTTGCCTCCCAATTGGACAATTAACGAGAAAGCTCAAGAAGCACTCAACAAGATTTTAAGAAAAACAGAAGTACTTCTCCGAAAAAGTTCCCTGAAAAAAATTTAAAAGTGATATTTTAAATTTACTGCTCTTAAGATCAGATCCACTTATCCCAACAAGAAATACCTTACGAAAATTTCAAAGCCTCCCAAAAAAGCTCAGGAACTATTGGTTCATCCACCCGAACACATTGTTCATTCTGAAATTTATGACCCCAAAGCGGGGATGATGATTGCGATGACAAGCTCATACTTTTAAATAGCGATGTTAATGTTTTTTAATGATTTATTAATTTCACTATATTTATATTTGACTTTAATTTAGAAATTTAAAGTAAACCTTCTTTTGCTCCCTCAAAAACGTAATGTAACGTTATTTGTTGTTTTATTTAAAATGCGTACCCTTAAAAATCGACTATTTTTGTCAGATAAAGGGGTATAATTGGAATTACACCATTTTTTCAACATGATTTCTCACAGTGATATGCAATACTATGGGTTATAGGTGTTCCTCAATTAATGCCAGAAATGAGGCCCTCTTCCCCCACTGTGCAGCGTTGGGAACCGAACACACGCCTTCTGATACATTGGTGCCATAAACCAACGCCTTGGGAGCGCACGGACCTTGCTTCTCATCTGTGATTTAAATTTGTTTTGTATTATTAAAAACGCATTACATACAGAAACCAAAAAAGAACAGGGTGGGAACCGAAACCACGCTTCTTTCTGTGATTTCAAGTTATGTATATGTTGATTAAAAACGCATTACACTACAGGAAAAAAAAGGAACAGCGGGGGGGAACCAAAACCCACGCTTCTTTCTCTGATTTCAAGTTTTTATATGTATGATTAAAAACGCATAACACTACATAAACAAAAAAGGAACAGCAGTGGAACCAAAAAAACGCCTTCAGAGACATTGGGTGCCTTAAACTAACGCCTTAGAGCGCACGGACTACGCTTATTTTCTGTGATTTC
This sequence comes from Teleogryllus oceanicus, assembly GCA_964035755.1. Taxonomy (NCBI): domain Eukaryota; kingdom Metazoa; phylum Arthropoda; class Insecta; order Orthoptera; family Gryllidae; genus Teleogryllus; species Teleogryllus oceanicus. The sequence goes on along the minus strand of CAXIVR010000016.1, from coordinate 75,226 downwards.
GTTATGTATATGTATGATTAAAAACGCATTACCTACAGAAACAAAGGAACAGCGGTGGAACCGAAAACACGCCTTCAGAGACATTGTTGCCTTAAACCAACGCCTTCTAGGCCACGGACCACTCTTCTCTTTCTGTGATTTCAAGTTATGTATATTTTATGTTTAAAAACGCATTACACAACAGAAACAAAAGGAACAGGTGGAACCGAAACCACGCTTTTCTTTCTGTGATATCAGTTACATATGTATGATTAAAACGCATTACACTGCAGAAACAAAACGTAACAGCGTTGGAAAACCGAACACCTTCAGAGACATTGGTGCCTTAAACCAACGCCTTAGAGCGCACGGACTACGCTTTTTTTTCTGTGATTTCAAGTTATGTATATGGATTAAAACGCATTCTACAGAAACAAAAAGGAACAGCAGTGGGAACCGAAAAAGCTTCAGAACATTGGTGCCTTAAATAACGCCATAGAGCGACGGACTACCTTATTTTTCTGTGATTTCGTTATGTATATGTATGATTAAAAAACGATTCCCTACAGAAACAAAAAGGAACAGCGGGGGGAACCGAAAACACGCCTTCAGAACATTGTTCCCTTTTAAACCAACGCCTTCTGGGCGCACGGACCCCCTTTTCTCTTTCTGTGATTTCGTTATGTATAGGGAGTTTAAAAACGATTACACTACAGAAACAAAAAGGAACAGTGGGGAACCGAAACCCCTTTTCTTTCTGTGATATCAAGTTACATATGTATGATTAAAAACGCATTACACTGCAGAAACAAAACGTAACAGCGTTGGGAACCGAACACACGGCTTCAGAGACATTGGTGCCTTAAACCAACGCCTTAGAGCGCACGGACCACGCTTCTCTTTCTGGGATTTCAAGTTTTGTATATTTATGATTAAAAAACGCATTACACACAGAAACAAAAGGAACAGGGGGGAACCCGAAACCACGCTTCTCTTTCTGTGATTTCAAGTTATGTATATGTATGTTTAAAAAACGCATTACACTACAGAAACAAAAGGAACAGGGAACCAAATCACGCTTCTCTTTCTGTGATTTCAAGTTATGTATATGTATGATTAAAAACCATTACACTACAGAAACAAAAGGAACAGCGGGGGGAAACCCGAACCAGCTTCTCTTTCTGTGATTTCAAGTTATGTATATGATTTTTAAAAAACGCATTACACTACAGAAACAAAAAGAAACAGCGTGGGAACCGAAACCACGCTTCTCTTTAAGTGATTTTAAGTTATGCATATGTATGATTAAAAACGCATTACACTACAAGAAACAAAAAGGAACGGCGATGGGAACCGAAACACGCCTTCAGAGACATTGGTGCCTTAAACCAACGCCTTAGGCGCACGGACCACGCTTCTCATCTGTGATTTCGTTATGTATATGTATGATTAAAACCCATTAATACCAGAAACAAAAAGGAACAGCAGGGAACGCACGCCTTCAGAGACAGTGGTGCCTTAAACCAACGCCTTAGAGCGCACGGACCACGCTTCTCTTTCTGTGTTTCAGTTATGTATATGTATGTTTAAAACGCATTACACTACAGAAACAAAAAGGAACAGCGGTGGAACAAACCACTTTCTTTTTCTGTGATTTCGTTGTAATGTATAATTTAAAACGCATTCCCTCGAAACAAAAACGTAACAGCGTTGGGAACCAACCCACGCCTCAGAGACATTGGTGCTTAAACCAACGCCTTAGAGCGCACGACACGCTTCTCTTTCTGTGATTTCAAGTTATGTATATGTATTTTTATTTATTATTAAAGACGCATTACACTACAGAAACAAAAAGGAACAGCGGTGGGAACCGACACCACCTTCTCTTCTGTGATTTGAAGTTATGTATATGTACGATTAAAAACGCATTACACTACAGAAACAAAAAAGAACAGCGGTGGGAACCGAAACCACGCTTCTTTCTTGATTTCAAGTTATTTTATGTATGATTAAAACCATTACACTACAGAAAAAAAAACGTAACAGCGGTGGGAACCGACACCACCTTCTTTTTCTGTGATTTCAAGTTATGTATATGTATGATTAAAGACGCATTACATACAGAAAAAAAAAAGGAACAGCGGTGGGAACGACACCACCTTCTCTTCTGTGATTGAAGTTATGTATATGTATGATTAAAACGCATTACTACAAAAAACAAAAGGAACAGCGTGGGAACCGAAACCACTTTCTCTCTGTGATTTCAAGTTATGTTAGTATAATTTAAAACGCATTACACTACAGAAACAAAACTAACAGCGTTGGGAACCGAACACACGCCTTCAGAACATTGGTGCCTTAACCAACGCCTTAGAGCGCACGGACCACGCATCTCTTTCTGATTTCAAGTTTTATATGTATGATTAAAGACGCATTACATACAGAAACAAAAAGGAACAGCGGTGGAACGACACCACGCTTCTTCTGGATTTGAAGTTATGTATATGTATGTTTAAAGAACGCATTACACTACAGAAACAAAAAGGAACAGCGGGGGGAACCGAAAACACGCCTTCAGAGACACTGGTCCTTAAACTAACGCCTTAGAGCGCACGGACCACGCTTCTCTTTCTGTGATTTCGTTATGTATATGTATGATTAAAAACGCATTACACTACAGAAACAAAAAGGAACAGGTGGGAACCGAAATCATTCTTTCTGTGATTTCAAGTTATGTATATGATGTTTAAAAAACGCATTACACTACAGAAACAAAAAGGAACAGCGGGAACGAAACCACGCTTCTTTTCTGTGATTTCAAGTTATGTATATGTATTATTAAAACGCATTACACTCAGAAACAAAAAAGAAACAGCGGTGGGAACCGAACCACGCTTCTCTTTAAGTGTTTTTAAAGGGTTTTTCCCTTATGTATGATTAAAAAGCATTACCTACAGAAACAAAAAGGAACGGCGATAGGAACCAAAAACACGCCTTCAGAGACATTGGTCCCTTTTAAACCCAAACGCCTTGAGCGCACGGACCACGCTCTCTATCTGTGTTTTCCCAAGTTTTTGTATATGTATGTTTAAAAACCGCATTACACTAGAAACAAAAAAGGAACAGCAGTGGAACCGAAAACACGCCTTCAGAGACAGTGGTGCCTTAAACCAACAAAAGCGCACGGACCACGCTTCTCTTTCTGTGATTTCAAGTTATGTATATGTATGTTTAAAAACGCATTACACTACAGAAACAAAAAAGGAACAGCGGTGGGAACCGAAACCACGCTTCTCTTTCTGTGATTTCAAGTTATGTATATGTATGATTAAAAACGCATTACACTACAGAAACAAAAAGGAACAGCGGTGGGAACCGAAACCACGCTTCTCTTTCTGTGATTTCAAGTTATGTATATGTATGATTAAAAACGCATTACACTACAGAAACAAAAAAGGAACAGCGGTGGGAACCGAAAACACGCCTTCAGAGACATTGGTGCCTTTAACCAACGCCTTAGAGCGCACGGACCACGCTCTTTTTCTGTGATTTCAAGTTATGTATATTTGTTTAAAAAACGCATTACACTACAGAAACAAAAACGTAAAGCGCACTATGGGCAAATGACAGCAAAACCGGCAGAAAAAAAAAAAACCAAAATTATTTAGGGTGAAAATTTTTTATGGTTTCGTGCAGAGGAGAAACGGGACGAATATGTTCTTAGCATGTCACACCGCTTGGGCTGTCCGTCTCCACCTGGAGCTTTCAGTTCATGCAGTGTTGTAGTGACGGTCGGACGTTTTTTCATTGTGAGATTTATCTCTAGGTTCGTGGTGTTTTCAGTCGTGTGTGAAGAAAACCAACTTTGCAATAGAAGCTTTAAGTTCAGGTATTTAATGTTATTTAGCATGTGAAAAAACACAAAATCTAGGACTTAATATTAATAGAAATAAAACTACAAAGAAATAGCTTTTAACATTTAAAACTTACGTCTTATTTTTTGAAACACACAACTTTTTAATTATGTATCAAAGGTGATCAAGCCTTGATCTTTGTTTCTGCTATTCAGTAATTTTCCCAAATATATTATACAGCTGTTTTTCTTGCTACTTTTACTTTCTTCACGGAATGATTTTTACGGACGTGTCGCACGTAAAATACCGGAAATGAATTGTGTACTAGGGAGAAATTTTTTTTGGCAGGCAAGAGTTCGAAAACTGTTCATACAAGAGAAAAGAACTTTGGATATTATGTGGGGCTCTAATGGGGAGGAACAGACAAAAATTTGATTTCTTGACTGAAAAACTAGACAAGAACAAAGTGTGGTTCACGGTTTGTCAATACTACATAGGTTGATACGCATGTTTGAGTGCCTATTGCATTTGGCTTATAAGTTTTCCATTAAGACGTGGGAAGCGCGAGGAATGCTAAAAACACTGTGGCTGAAACTAAAACTCGTATTCAGAGAGAGATTCGAGAACGCAGTGGTTTGATTGTGGATCAGCCAAAACCAGGATCCGGGAATACAAATACCAGAAATAGCTCGACGGTTCTTTCAGAACCCTTTAACTATCTGCTGAAATTACACGCATTGATGTAAATTTAATTAAAATGATGCAATAATTATGATTGTCGTATCAAGTGGCAGTGAAATTCATGTTGAAAAGTTTCGGCTTTTGCTCAGAACACGGGTCGTATTTTGTTAAAAATATCCATGGTACAACATGTCACCAAATGCACAAATATTTTATGCATGGACCTGATACTGTCTCCAGCTTTGCCTCCAATTGGACAATTAACAGAAAGCTCAAGAAGCACTCAACAAAGATTTTAAGAAAAAAAAGAAGTACTTCTCCCAAAATGTTCCGTGAAAAATTAATAGTGATATTTTAAATTTACTGCTCTTAAGATCAGATCCACTTATCACCAACAAGAGAAAAATTTCCTACGAAAAATGTGCAAAGCCTCCAAAAAAGCTCAGGGAAATATTGGTTCATCCACCGAACACATTGTTCATTCTGAAATTTATGAGCCCAGGGGGATGATGATTGCGATGACACAGCTCATACTATTAATACGATGTTAATGATTTTTTTAAAGATTTAATATAATTTTACTATATTTATATTTGACTTTAATTTATGTAATTAGTAAAACCTTTCATTTTGTCCTTCAATAAAACGTAATGTAACGTTATTTGTTTTTTATTTACAATGCGTATTCCTAGAAATCGACTATTTTTTGTCAGATGAAGAGGTATCGAATTGGAAGTTACACCATTTCTTTCAACATGAATTTCTCTTTACAGTGATAGAATACTATGGGTTATAGGTGTTCCCCGAATTAATGCCAGAAATGAGGCCCTCTTGCTCCCACTGTGCAGCGTTGGGAACCGAACACACGCCTTCTGATACATTGTTAAACCAACGCCTTAGAGCGCACGGACCTTGCTTCTTTTTGTGATTTCAAGTTATGTATATGTATTATTAAAAACGCATTACACTACAAGAACAAAAGGAACAGCGGTGGAACCGAAACCACGCTTCTCTTTCTGTGATTTCAAGTTATGTATATGTATGATTAAAACGCATTACACTAAGAAACAAAAGGAACAGCAGGGAACCGAAAAACGCCTTCAGAGACATTGGTGCCTAAACCAACGCCTTAGAAACGCACGGACTACGCTTATTTTTCTGTGATTTCGTTATGTATATGTATGATTAAAACGCATTACACTCAGAAACAAAAAGGGAAAAGCGGTGGGAACCGAAAACACGCTTCAGAGACATTGTTGCCTTAAACCAACGCGCTTCTAAGGGGGGACCACCCTTTCTTCTGTGATTTCAAGTTATGTATATGTATGTTTAAACGCATTACACACAGAAACAAAAAGGAACAGCGGTGGAACCAAACCACGCTTTTCTTTCTGTGATATCAAGTTACATATGTATGATTAAAAAGCATTACATCAGAAACAAAACGTAACAGCGTTGGGAACCGAACACACGGCTTCAGAGACATTGGTGCCTTAAACCAACGCTTTAGGGGCGCACGACTACCTTATTTTTCTGTGATTTCAAGTTATGTATATGTATGATTAAAACGCATTACATACAGAAACAAAAGGAACAGCAGTGGGAACCGAAAACGCCTTTAGAGACATTGGTGCCTTAAACCAACGCCTTAGAGCACGGACTACGCTTATTTTCTGTGATTTCAGTTATGTATATGTATGATTAAAAAAGCATTACACTACAGAAACAAAAAGGGAAAAGCGGTGGGAACCGAAACACGCCTTCAGAACATTGTTGCCTTTTTAAAACCCAAAGCCTTCTAAGGGGCACGGACCACCTTCTCTTTTTGTGATTTCAAGTTATGTATATGTATGTTTAAAAACGCATTACACAACAGAAACAAAAAGGAACAGCGGGGGGAACCGAAACCGCTTTTCTTTCTGTGATATCAAGTTACTATGTTTATTAAAAAAGCATTACACGCAGAAACAAAAACGTAACAGCGTTGGGAACCAACACACGGGTTCAGAGACATTGGTGCCTTAAACCAACGCCTTAGAGCGCACGGACCACGCTTCTTTCTGTGATTTCAAGTTTTGTATATGATGATTAAAACGCATTACACTAAAAAACAAAAAGGAACAGGTGGGAACCGAAACCACGCTTCTCTTCTGTGATTTCAAGTTATGTATATTTTTGATTAAAAAAGCATTACACTACAGAAACAAAAAGGAACAGGGTGGGGAACCGAAACCACGCTTTCTTTCTGTGATTTCAAGTTAGTATATGTATGATTAAAAAAGCATTACATACAGAAACAAAAACGGGAAAAGCAGGGAACAAACCAATCTTATCTTTCGGATTTCGTTTTGTATATGTATGATTAAAAAAGCATTTCACTACAGAAACAAAAAAAAAGGTGGGAACCAAAACCTTCTCTTCTGTGATTTCAAGTTATGTATAGATGATTAAAACCCAAACTACAGAAACAAAAGGAACAGCGGGAACCAAAACACGCTTCTCTTTCGGGTTTCGTTATGTTTTGTATGATTAAAAACATTTCACTACAGAAACAAAAAAGGGAAAAGGTGGAACGAAACACGCTTCTCTTTCTGTGATTTCAAGTTATGTATATGTATGATTAAAAAAGCATTACACTACAAAAACAAAAGGAACAGGGGGGGAACCGAAACCACGCTTTCTTTCTGTGATTTCAAGTTATGTATATGTATGATTAAAAACGCATTACATACAGAAACAAAAAGAAAGCGTGGGAACCAAATCACGCTTCTCTTCTGTGATTTCAAGTTATGTATATGTATGATTAAAAACGCATTACACTACAGAAACAAAAGGAACAGGGGGGGAACCGAAACCACGCTTCTCTTTCGATTTAGTTATGTATATGTATGATTAAAAACGCATTAACTACATATCAAAAGGAACAGCGGGGGAAACAAACCACGCTTCCTATCTGTGGGTTTCGTTAGGTTTATGAATGATTAAAACGCATTACACTACAAAGAAAAAGGAAAAGCAGGGAACCGAAAACACGCCTTCAGAGGGATTGGTGCCTTAAACCAATGCCTTAGAGCACGGACCACGCTTCTCTTTTTGTGATTTCAAGTTATATACGTATGATTAAAAAAGCATTACACTACAGAAACAAAAAGGAACAGCGGGGGGCCGAACCACGCTTCTCTTCTGTATTTCGTTGTATATGATGATTAAAAAGCATTACATCATATACAAAGGAACAGCGGGGAAACCGAAACCACGCTTCCATATCTGTGATTTAGTTAGGGTTTTTGAATGATTAAAAGCATTTACTACCGAAAGAAAAAGGAAAAGCAGTGGGGAAAAAAACACGCCTTCAGAGGATGGTGCCTTAAACCAATGCTTAGAACGCACGGACCACGCCTTTCTGTGATTTCAAGTTATGTATATGTATGATTAAAACGCATTACATACAGAAACAAATAAGGAACAGCGGCGGGGAAACCCAAAACACGCTTTCAGAGACATTGTGCCAAACCAACGCTTGGGGCGCACGGACCAGCATCTCTTTCTGTGATTTCGTTATTTTATGATGATTAAAAAAGCATTAACAACAGAAACCAAAAGGAACAAGCTGAAACCGAAACCCAAACTTCTTTCGTGATTTCAGTTATGTACATGTATGATTAAAACCATTACACTACAAAACAAAAAGGAACAGGTCGGAACCAAAACACGCCTTCAGAGACATTGGTGCCTTAAACTACGCCTAAAGCTGGACCACGCTTCTCTTTCTGTGATTTCAAGTTATGTATAGTATGATTAAAAACGCATTACACTACAAAACAAAAAGAAACAGCGGTGGGGAAAAAACCACCTTCTTATGTGATTTCAATTATGCATATGTATAATTTAAAAAAATATTAAATACGAAACAAAAAGGAACAGCGATAGGGAAAAAACATGCTTTAAAGACATTGGTGCCTTAAACCAACGCCTTAGAACGCACGGGCCACGCTTCTTTCTGGATTTCAAGTTTTGTATGATTCAAAACCTTTTACTACAGAAAAAAAACGGAACAGCAGTGGGAACCGAAACCACGCTTCTCTTTCGGGTTTCATGTTATGTATGTATGATTAAAAACGCATTACACTACAGAAACAAAAAGGAACAGCGGTGGAACCGAAACCACGCTTCTTTCGGGTTTCAAATGTATATGTATGATTAAAAACGCATTACACTACAGAAACAAAAAGGAAAAGCAGTGGGGAAACCGAAAAAAGCCTTCAGAGACATTGGTGTCTTAAACAAGCCTTAAGCACGGGCTACGCTTATCTTTCTGTGATTTCAAGTTATGTATATAAATGATTAAAACGCATTACACTACAGAAACAAATAAGGAACAGCGGGGGGAACCGAAACACACACCTTCAGAGACATTGGTGCTTTAAAATAACGCCTTAGAGCGCACGGACTACGCTTCTCTTTCGGGTTTCAAGTTATTTTATATGTTGATTAAAACGGCATTACAAACAGAAACGAAAAAGGAACAGCTGGGGAAACCAAATCACCTTCTCTTTCGTGATTTCGTTATGTATATTTTGATTAAAAACGCATTACACAACAGAAACAATAAAGGTACAGCAGCGAAAACCGAAACCACACTTCTATTTCTGTGATTTCAAGTTATGTATATGTATGATTAAAAAGCATTTACTACAGAAACAAAAGGTACAGCGGGGAACGAAACCACGCTTCTCTTTCTGATTTCAAGTATGTATAGAACGATTAAAAACGCATTACACTACAGAAACAAAAAAGGGAAAAGCGTGGGGAAACCCAAACACGCCTTCAGAGACATTGGTGCCTTAAACTAACGCCTTAGAGGCACGGACTACGCTTCTCTTTCGTGATTTCAAGTTATGTATATGTATGATTAACAACGCATTAACATACAGAAACCAAAAAGGAACAGCGGTGGGAACCGAAATCACGCTCCTCTTTCTGTGATTTCAAGTTATGTATATGTATGATTAAAAACGCATTACACTACAGAAACAAAAGGGACAGGGGGAACCGAAACCACGCTTTCTTTCTGTGATTTCAAGTTATGTAATGAACGATTAAAAACGATTACACTAAGAAACAAAATGGAACATGGTGGAAAACCCAAAACACGCCTTCAGAGACATTGGTGCCTTAAACTAACTTAGAGCCACGGACTACCTTCTCTTTCTGGGTTTTAAGTTATGTATATGTATGATTAAAAACGATTACACTACAAAAACAAAAAGGAACAGCGGGGGGAACCAAACCACGCTTTCTTCTGTATTTCAAGTTATGTATAGTATGTTTAAAAACGCATTACACTACAGAAACAAAAAGGGAAAAGCGGGGGAACCGAAACCACGCTTCTTTCTGTGATTTCAAGTTATGATATGTATGATTAAAACGCATTACACTACAGAAACAAAAAGGAACACGGGGGAACCGAAACCACGCTTCTCTTTCTGTGATTTCAAGTTATGTATATTATGATTAAAAACGCATTACACTACAGAAACAAGGAACAGCGGGGGGGAACCGAAACCACGCTCTCTTTCTGTGATTTCAAGTTTGTATATTGTAACCTCACTCAGTCTCTCTGGGTTCATGCATGTTCAATAATTACTCATGGAATTATTTTTTTAACAAATTAACCTTTAATTAATCAAAAATTAAAAAAAAACAATATGATGGATGATGATGGTGGTGATAGCATGCAACAGTACAATACAACAGTACAATGGAGTTAACATGTTGCTTACTGCGGCCTTTGATTACGTTAACTGCTTAACAATCACAAAAGTGGCAAACACTTGGCCGCTACCCTCGTGCCTAGTTACCGGCACGTCCGCTGCAGCTCCCTGAATTAAAGTCTGTCCGCACTTACGCGGCAATTGGGCTGAGCGTCGCTTAGTGCGCAAATTTTACTCATCTTAAGCTTCTGCTGCGTGGTGTCTGCAGTGGCGGGGATGATACCCCGCAGCTGGCGTCGAGCGGTTTGGCGCTTTCACGGGCGGGAATCCCTCAGCAGCGCACTTCCTCTAGGTCCACCGTTGCTCGTTGTCGGGCACATGCCTCGACACGCGTCCCCCCGGTCACAACAGTTCGTGATCAATTAGACAGGGAACTCCTTCCAGCATCGAACCTTAATAGTTCTCGTAACGACATGTTATGCGGAGCCGAATTCTAGGTTGACGCACCAAGTTCCCGAACACATGTCTTGGCTGACATGATGAACCGTCGGGCCACAAAGAATCAAGTGCACTAGTCGATTGGCAAATGTCAAGTGAGTTGATCAAGTGCCAAAAAATCAAGTTGGAGTGGTCGAGTGCCAACTGCCAGGTGACTTGCACGAGTGCCAAATGCTAAGTGAAGTAGCCGGCTGCCAAACGCCAAGTGCCTAGCTCGAGTGTCAAAAATCAAGTTTTTTCTTGGGCCACACTCGCCCACGGACGAAGGCACGCCTTCCCTCTCCAGGATCGGCGGGGCTCTTCCTCATTTGCTGGCCCTTTGCTTACGTGGCGACGCTTGAGCCAATTGCCCGCGAGTTTGATATTACAATAAGCAGTGTGTTTGAAGGTAAGCCGCGCCCTCCGCGGATGGACACTTGTGCGTAACTAATGGGTGTTCCTTTCCTCGCGGCACGACCTGTCAGTTACTTTTTTCCTTCTTTTATCACGGGTGCCGGGCCCGGTTCGTCCTTTCACGTATGCACACTTGTGCGTAACTAATTTGGTAGCCTATTAGTACCACGTACGCGGATTGAAATTACAGGGTCTCCGGCAGTCGCGGGCGTCGCACGCTCCGGGCGTCTACAAGTGCCCTGGCAGTCGTAAATGTGTCCGGAGTTTCCCGGGGGGAGGGAGCCGAAAGTGGGATGTAGCCGGTGTCATAACTGGCGTCACAATTGCCGCGCAGCTGAGAGGCTATCGAGTGCTCGAGTGGAGCTGGGTGAACCTTTTGTTGGAGCCGGGCGGTCGCAAACAAGGGACTCCTTTAGAAAACGAGTTATGCTGCGGGGTGGGGTGCGCTGGCGTCTCCCGAACGCGGAGGGGCCTGGCCTCGCTGGGGGGGGGCGTTAACGGGACGCGGGCGGCTGGCGCGTTGTAGGGCGGCGCGCCTTCCTCTCCCAATTGTGACCAATATTTTATTTATTTATTTTTATTTATTATTATTTTCTGGGAGGACGTACCGTTACTTTGGGCAATCCCCCCACCAAGAAAATACTGAGCATCGATGGATTTTCTTATAAGATTAACCAACGGAAACGGCCTCCGTGATCACGAAAAGCAACAAAACAGAAACAGTAATCGCAATAATTCAAATAGTTGGGAACTTACAACTAATAAACCCATAAGACAATGCACACAGACCAGTAAAGTAAGTAATGCCAATTCATTATGTTAAAACTAATGAAACCTAGTGCTAGATAATTCAAATAGTTGGGAACTTCCGATAAGTGCGAGGTGCGACAACCGTGATTAGTGTTATCACTCATTAAAGGGAACCATGTTGTAATGGTTAAATTTTCCAATGGGAACTCCGTTCTCGTCGTTTAATTCACAAACATTTGGGTGTGGTTTATTAGTGACCACATACGGGACTGTGAAATCTACTGCCGAAAATAAGCTGGTCTCCCGGAACTTCCACAACATCTCATCTATTGCAATCGGCGCATCATAATCGGGCACAGTGATCTCATTTAATCTCCTGGCGTCGAGGCAAATTCGAACACCTCCATCTTTTTTTCTTACGATCACAAGGGGGTTAATATAGGCGGTCGGTTTCCTTTCGATAATGCCGTCTCTGATCATTTCTGAAATGACGCGGTCTACGTCCGCCTTAAGGACCTGTGGTATAGATCTTCTACACTTAAAAGATTCGGGGGTTGTGACCTGGATTCGGAATTGAAAGTCAGGGATGGGGTCGGTTGGCCTAATAAAAACGTCCTTATAATTTTGAAGCAATTCCTGCAGGCGGTAGTGCTCTTCCGGCTTGAGATTGCTATTTTCCCGCATTTTCTCGTTAATTAGACCGAGCTTCTTCCGCGTAATCAAAAACATGCTAGCCTCTTTCGGCTCGTGAACGCCGCATCACCTTCCTCAAACATCATCAATCTCCCTGGATCCAGAATAATTGCTCCCGTTCGAAATCTATCTTACCGCTATATTCTCTTAAAAATCGACACCTAAAACAACGTCATATCCTAAATCTTTCACAATGAGACATGTGGCATTGAATTGATCTGTGCTAAACGATAAAGTTAATAGGACCTGCCTGGTAATGGGTTGTTTTTCTTCTGCCCACGCCGACAACAAACATTTATTTATGGAAGTTCGGGAAGAGTAATACGACAGCTCTTTAATTTCAAGTAGTATTCTTCCGAAATGGCCGAAACTCGCTTCCTGAATCAATGAGGGCCCTCGCCTCGATCCCTTCAATGTAAAATTGATAATAGGGCATTTTCGCGCCGGAGAAAGTCCGCTCCTCGTCCTCTACTTCATTGATGGCAAAGTTCACATTCGCCATTTCCTTATAGGCACCTGTAGCTCCTGCACCTGCACTCGTTCGGCGTCCCGGCGCCCCGACACCGAACGACATTAGTTTGACGGACCAGGACCTCCCCGATTGTCCGTACGTTCCTCCCGTGCTCTATCACGCGGCGCCGACGACGGTGGGCCCCAGGGTTTGCTACCTGATGCGATGGCAGGCTTCCACCGTTTTCTGGCGGGAACTCATTAAGCTCTCGCCGCCATTGTCCGCGTCCTTGATTTTTTCCTCTGTCCTGCCTATTTGATCGACTTCCCCTGACCCTTGACACATGCGTGTTTCTATCATACCTGGCGAGAAGTAACTGCATTTTTTCGAGATCGAGCGAGTCTACACTATTCAACAGGTTTGAATTTGAAAGGGAAGTGAGAAGTAATCATCCAAATCAGTTTTGCATCTGAGATTTGCGGGTCGCATAAATTTCAGTGCCGCAATCTTATCGACCGCGTAATCTAATAATGAAATGCCCCATCTTTCCTCCCATCTACCTTCCATCCCCTCCTTTCGTAATCATACCGGACCTGCTCTCCCCCAAAAGCGCTCCATGAATCGGACCTTGAAATCAGCGAAATCACGGGGAAATGGATGTATGGCAGAGCCAGCTCGCTGCGCTCCCCCACAATTGCTGTACAAATTTTGTTTTTTAAATGGTTCGGAATAGCTTTCGTGAGCTCCATGTAGTCCTCAACCCGGCGAATGAATTACATGGATTTTCGTTGATGTTCCTGAAAAGTTCAGGTTGGACGGCGGTGTCCATGGGGGTGACGCGGCGCCCGTTCCCGTTGCTTTCTCGTGGTATTTGGTCACAAATATCCGCGATTTCTTGCCGCCTTTCCTCGCGCAAGACGTTCATCGAATCGCTGATCATTTGTTTGAACTGCTTTTCCCTTTCATTATTGGCGTTTGTGGCACCCGTTTTAATTTCTGATATTTCATTAGTGACACTCTGCATATCGGTAATCACCTTTGTTTCTAATTTTGATAACCGCCACAGACCACTTCACCCTTGTTTCCTATTTCCGCAATCGAAGATTTTACTGACTCGTGGATGCTATCCATTTTCTCCTTTTGTTCCCTTAATGTAGCCGTGATTGTACCCTCGAATTCAGTCAAACGGCCGCCTTGCTCCGCGATCTGTCCTCAAGATCGTTTTGCATTTCTGTTAAATTTGCGTTTGTTGCATTGCTGTACGCATCTAATTTAATAGTAATGGCATCGATGCGCTGCGCCAGAGCCATGTTTGATTCGTTACATACCGCGACGTGCTTATCGAAACAGATTCTAGTCTCCGAATTTCAGCTGCGGATTTTGCCCCCTGATCCTCGATACAGTTCGCGAGCTCTGAAAATTTCCTCGACACTTGCTCCATGCTCTCATCTAATTTCGCGTTTATCTGCACGAATTTGATTTCAGAAATCTTATCTCGTTCCTTTTGCTCATCGAATCTCGCATCTGTCTGCTCGGACATTGACTTTAACATCATCATCAGATCGGCCATTGTAACAGTGGGTGCCTGAGGTTGTGCGCTGCCGTCGGTTTCCCCCTGGGTTTCATTTTGACCCTCCATTTTAAATTCTTTCACAGTTACTTTACACTTAAATTTCTTAATAAAAACCCGCACAATATAACACGCAAACACAGTAAACACTACACACAAGCTGAAAGAGAAAACATCATACACAGACCATAAGTAATTAGCGAACATGCATTCCCCTTTCATTCGTCACCGGCCATATTCATAAAATTTTGAAATTGGGTTCGTGAACCTTAATTGAGCTCATTCAGGCCCCACGTTCAGGGCGCCATTTATGTAACCTCACTCAGTCTCTCTGGGTTCATGCATGTTCAATAATTACTCATGGAATTATTTTTTAACAAATTAACCTTTAATTAATCAAAAATTAAAAAAACAATATGATGGATGATGATGGTGGTGATAGCATGCAACAGTACAATACAACAGTACAATGGAGTTAACATGTTGCTTACTGCGGCCTTTGATTACGTTAACTGCTTAACAATCACAAAAGTGGCAAACACTTGGCCGCTACCCTCGTGCCTAGTTACCGGCACGTCCGCTGCAGCTCCCTGAATTAAAGTCTGTCCGCACTTACGCGGCAATTGGGCTGAGCGTCGCTTAGTGCGCAAATTTTACTCATCTTAAGCTTCTGCTGCGTGGTGTCTGCAGTGGCGGGGGAGATACCCGCAGCTGGCGTCGAGCGGTTTGGCGCTTTCACGGGCGGGAATCCTCAGCAGCCGCACCCTTCCTCTAGGCCCCCCGTTGCTCGTTGTCGGGCACATGCCTCGACACGCGGCCCCCCGGTCACAACAGTTCGTGATCAATTAGACAGGAACCATTCCCGCATCGAACCTTAATAGTTCTCGTAACATGACATGTTATGCGGAGCCGAATTCTAGGTTGACGCACCAAGTTCCCGAACACATGTCTTGGCTGACATGATGAACTCGTCGGGCCACAAAGAATCAAGTGCACTAGTCGATTGGCAAACGTCAAGTGAGTTGATCAAGTGCCAAAAATCGTTGGAGTGGTCGAGTGCCAACTGCCAGGTGACTTGCAACGAGTGCCAAATGCTAAGTGAAGTAGCCGGCTGCCAAACGCCAAGTGCCTAGCTCAGTGTCAAAAATCAAGTTTTTCTTGGGCACACTCGCCCACTGGACGAAGGCACGCCTTCCCTCTCCAGGATCGGCGGGGCTCTTCCTCATTTGCTGGCCCTTTGCTTACGTGGCGACGCTTGAGCCAATTGCCCGCGAGTTTGATATTACAATAAGCAGTGTGTTTGAAGGTAAGCCGCGCCCTCCGCGGATGGACACTTGTGCGTAACTAATGGGTGTTCCTTTCCCCCCGGCACGACCTGTCAGTTACATTTTTCCTTCTTTTATCACGGGTGCCGGGCCCGGTTCGTCCTTTTCACGTATGCACCTTGTGCGTAACTAATTTGTAGCCTATTTGTACCACGTACGCGGATTGAAATTTTCAGGGTCTCCGGCAGTCGCGGGCGTCGCACGCTCCGGGCGTCTACAAAGTGCCCTGGCAGTCGTAAATGTGTCCGCGAGTTTGCCGGGGAGGAGCCGAAAGTGGGATGTAGCCGGTGTCATAACTGGCGTCAATAATCGCGCGCAGCTGGGAGGCTATCGAGTACTTGAGTGGAGCTGGTGAACCTTTGTTGGAGCCGGGCGGTCGCAAACAAGGGACTCCTTTTAAAACGAGTTATGCTGCGGGGTGGGGTGCGCTGGCGTCTCCCGAACGCGGAGGGCCTGGCCTCGCTGGGGGGGTTAACGGGACGCGGGCGGCTGGTCGCGTTGTAGGGCGGGCGCCTTCCTCCCAATTGTGACCAATATTTTATTTATTTATTTTTATTTATTATTATTATTTTCTCGGAGGAAAAACGCATTACACTACAGAAACAAAAAAGGAACAGCGGTGGAACCGAAAACACGCCTAAAACAGCCTTCAGAGACATTGGTGCCTTAAACCAACGCCTTAGAACGCACGGACCACGCTTCTCTTTCTGTGATTTCAAGTTATGTATATGTATGATTAAAACGCATTACACTACATATACAAAAAGGAACAGCGTGGAAACCGAAACCACGCTTCCATATCTGTGATTTCAAGTTATGTTTATGTATGATTAAAAACGCATTACACTCACCGAAGAAAAAGGAACAGCAGTGGAACCGAAAACACGCCTTCAGAGACATTGGTCCTTAAACCAACGCCTTAGAGCACACGGACCACGCTTCTCTTTCTGTGATTTCAAGTTATGTATATGTATGATTAAAAACGCATTACACTACAGAAACAAAAAAGGAACAGCGGTGGGAACCGAAACCACGCTTCTCTTTCTGTGATTTCAAGTTATGTATATGTATGATTAAAAACGCATTACACTACATAAACAAAAAAGGAACAGCGGTGGAAACCGAAACCACGCTTCCATATCTGTGATTTCAAGTTATGTTTATGTATGATTAAAAACGCATTACACTACCGAAAGAAATAAGGAACAGCGGCGGGAACCGAAAACACGCCTTCAGAGACATTGGTGCCTTAAACCAACGCCTTGGAGCGCACGGACCACGCTTCTCTTCTGTGATTTCAAGTTATGTATATGTATGATTAAAACGCATTACACTACAGAAACAAAAAGAAACAGCGGTGGGAACCGAAACCACGTTTCTCTTTATGTGATTTCAAGTTATGCATATGTATAATTAAAAACGCATTACACTACAGAAACAAAAAAGGAACAGCGGTGGGAACCGAAACCACGCTTCTCTTTCTGTGATTTTAAGTTATGTATATTATGATTAAAAACCCTTACACTACA
>CAXIVR010000016.1:16587-57689 GCA_964035755.1 Teleogryllus oceanicus | reverse complement strand
TTTCTGTATTAATGCTTTTTAATCAAAATAACATAAAGAAATCAGAAAAAAAAGCGTGGTTTCGGTTCCCCCCGCCCTTTTCCTTTTTTTTTTCTGAATTTTAATCGTTTTTTAAACTACAAAACATAACAAATCACGAAAAAAAGCGTGGGCCTGCGCTCTAAGGCGTTGTTTAACACTAATGCTCTGAAGGCTGTGTTCGGGTTTCCCCCCGCTGTTACGTTTTGTTTCTGGTGTAATGCGTTTTTAGTCATACAAATACAAAATTAAATCACAAAAAAAGCGTGGTCCTGCGCTCCAAAACTTGGTTTAAAACCCAATGTCTCTGAACGTGTTTCGGTTCCCTCTGCTGTTACGTTTTTTTTCCTCTAATTTAATGCGTCTTTAATCAACATAAATATAACTTGAAATCGCAGAAAGAAGCGTGGGCCTCGCTCTAAGGCGTTGGGTTTTAAACAACAATGTCCCTGAAAGGGGTGTTTTCGTTCCACCGCTGTTCTTTTTTTTTTCTTTTGTAAAGCGTTTTAAATCTTCATAACTCCCGAAAACCAAAAGAGAAGCTGGTCCCTGCGCTCTAAAGGGGTTGGTTTTAAGGGACCAATGCTAAAAAGGGGTGTTTTGGGTTTCCCCCCGCTGTTCCTTTTTTTTTTCTGGTTTGCGTTTTTATTCCATATACATAACGAAATCACGAAAAAGAAGCGTGGTTTCGGTTCCCCCCGCTGTTTCTTTTTTTTTTTTCTGTTTTAATCGTTTTTAAACATACATATACATAACAAATCACAGAAAAAAAAAAGCGTGGTTTTGGGTTCCCCCCGCTTTCCTTTTTTTTTTTGTTGTGTAATGCGTTTTTTTAAACATACATATACAAACGATTACAGAAAGAAGCGTGGTCCTGCGCTCTAAGGCAATGGTTTAAGGCAAATGTCTCTGAAGGCGTGTGTTGGTTCCCCAAAGCTTTTTACGTTTTTTTTTCTGTAGTGTAATGCGTTTTTAATCAACATATACATAACGAAATCCGAAGAGAAGCGTGGTTTCGGGTTTCCCACCCTGTTCCTTTTTTTTCTGTATTAATGCGTTTTTAATCATACATATAAAAACGAAATCACAGAAAAAACGTTGTCGTGCGCTCTAAGGCGTTGGGTTTTAAAGGGACCAATGTCTCTGAAGGCGTGTGTTCGTTCCCCAAAGCTGTTACGTTTTGTTTCTGTATGTAATGCGTTTTTAATCATACATATACATAACAAATCACAGAAAAAAGCGTGGCCCTGCGCTCAAGGCGTTGTTTAAGGCACCAATGTCTCTGAAAGGGGTGTGTTCGGTTCCCCAAAGCTGTTTCGTTTTTTTTTCTGAATGTAATGCGTTTTTTAATCATACATATACATAACTTGAAATCACAGAAAAAGAAGCGTGGTCCGTGCGCTCAAAAGGGGTTAGTTTAAGGCACCAATGTCTCTGAAGGGGCGGGTTAGTTATTTTTTTGGTTTTTCCCAAACGCTGGTTTACGTTTTGTTTCTGTAGTGTTTCGTTTTTAATCATACATATCATAACGAAATCACAGAAAGAAGCGTGGTCCGTGCGCTCTAAAAGGCTTGTTTAACACCAATGTCTCTGAAGGGGTGTGTTCGGTTCCCACCCCTGTTACGTTTTTGTTTCTGAAATGTAATGCGTTTTTAAACATACAATACATAACTTGAAATCACAGAAAGAAGCGTGGTCCCTGCGCTCTAAGGGGTTGGTTTAAGGCACCAATGTCTCTGAAGGCGTGTGTTCGGTTCCCTCTGCTGTTACGTTTTGTTCCTCTAGTGTAATTTCGTCTTTAATCCCATAATATAACAAATCGCAGAAAGAAGCGTGGTCCCTGCGCTCTAAGGCGTTGTTTAAGCAACAATGTCCCTGAAGGGGTGTTTTCGGTTCCCACCTGTTCCTTTTTTTTCTGTAGTGTAATGCGTTTTAAATCATTCATTTTACATTACTTGAAAACACAGAAGAAGCTGGTCCGTCGCTCTAAAGGGGTGGTTTAACACCAAAAGTCTCTAAAGGGGTGTTTCGGTTCCACCGCTGTTCCTTTTTGTTTCTGTAGTGTAATGCGTTTTAAAAAATAATATACATAAAGAAATCCAGAAAAAAAGCGTGGTTTCGGGTTCCCCCCGCTGTTTTTTTTTGTTTTGTTGTGTAATGCGTTTTTAAACATACATATACATAACTTGAAATCACAGAAAGAAAAGCGTGGTCTCGGTTCCCCCCGCTGTTCCTTTTTTTTTGTGTAATGCGTTTTTAATCATACATATACATAACGAAATTCACAGAAGAGAAGCGTGGTCCGTGCGCTCTAAGGCTGTTTAAGGCACCAATGTCTCTGAAAGGGGTGTTTTCGGTTCCCAACGCTGTTCGTTTTTGTTTCTGTAGTGTAAGGGGTTTTTAATCATACATATACATAACTTGAAATCACAGAAAAAGCGTGGTTTCGGTTCCCCCCGCTGTTCCTTTTTGTTTCTGTAGTGTAATGCGTTTTTAATCTACATATACATAACTTGAAATCAAGAAAAAAAAGCGTGGTTTCGGGTTTCCCCCCGCTGTTCCTTTTTTTTTCTGTTGTAATGCGTTTTTATTTATACATATACATAACGAAATCACAGAAGAAGCGTTTTCGGTTCCCACCGCTTTCCTTTTTTTTTCTGTAGTGTAATGCGTTTTTAAACATACATTTCATATTTGAAATCACAGAAGAGAAGCGTTGGGCCGTGCGCTCCCAAGGCGTTGGTTTAAAATGTCTCGAAGGCGTGTGTTCGGTTCCAAAAGCTGTTACGTTTTTTTTTCTGTAGTGTAATGCGTTTTTAATCCTACTATACATAACTTGAAATCACAAAAAAGAAGCGTGGTTTTCGGGTTTCCAACCGGGGTGGGTTCCCCCTTTTTTTGTTTCTGTAGTGTAATGCGTTTTTAATCATACATATACATAAGAAATCACAGAAAAAGCGTGGTCCGTGCGCTCAAGGCGTTGGTTTAAGGCACCAAGTCTCTGAAGGCGTGTTTCGGTTCCAACGCTTTCTTTTTTTCTTAGTGTAATGCCCTTTTTAATCATACATATACATAACTTGAAATCCCTCAGGGGAAAAGAAAGGGGTGGGTTTTGGTTCCCAACCCCTGTTCCTTTTTGTTTCTGTAGTGAATGCGTTTTTTAAACATACATATACATAACGAAATCACAGAAAAGAAGCGTGGTCCGTGCGTCTAAGGCGTTGGTTTAAGGCACTAATGTCTCCGAAGGCGTGTGTTCGGTTCCCACCGCTGTTACGTTTTTGTTTCTGTAGTGTAATGCGTTTTTAATTATACATATACATAACATGAAATCACAAAGAAGCTTGGTTTCGGTTCCACCCTTTTCATATTTGTTCCTCTAGTGTAAGGCATAATCATACATAAATATAACTTGAAATCGCAGAAAGTGAAGCGTGGTCCGTGCGCTCTAAGGCGTTGGTTTAAGGCAACAATGTCCCTGAAGGCGTGTTTTCGGTTCCCACCGCTGTTCCTTTTTGTTTCTGTAGTGTAATGCGTTTTAAATCATTCATATACATTCGAAATCACAGAAAGAAAACGTGGTCCTTTCGCTCTAAAGGGGTTGGGTTTAAGGCACAAATGTCTCTGAAGGCGTCTTTTCGGTTCCCACGCTGTTCCTTTTGTTTCTGGGTGTAATGCGTTTTAAATCATATAAATACATAACTTGAAATCACAGAAAGAGATGCGTGGTTTCGGTTCCCCCCGCTTTCCTTTTTGTTTCTGTTTTGTAATGCGTTTTAACATAAAATACATAACGAAATCCCAGAAGAAAAAGCGTGGTTTCGGTTCCCACCGCTGTTCCTTTTTTTTCTGTAGTGTAATGCGTTTTAATCATACATATACATAACGAAATCCCCAGAAAGAAAGCGTGGTCCGTGCGCTCTAAGGCGTTGGTTTAAGGCACCAATGTCTCTGAAGGCGTGTTTTCGGTTCCCACCCTGTTCCTTTTTTTTTCTGTAGTGTAATGCGTTTTTGATCATACATATACATAACGAAATCACAGAAAGAAGCGTGGTTTGGTTCCACCGCAGTTCCTTTTTTGTTTCTGTAGTTGTAATGCGTTTTTAATCATACATATACATAACTTGAAATCACAGAAAGAGAAGCGTGGTTTCGGTTCCCACCGTTGTTCCTTTTTCGTTTCTGTTTATAATGCGTTTTTAATCATACATATACATAACTTGAAATCACAGTAAGAAAAAGCGTGGTTTCGGGTTTCCCCCCGCTGTTCCTTTGTTTCTGTAGTGTAATGTTTTAATCATACGAATACATAACTTGAAATCACAGAAAGAGAAGCGTGGTTTCATTCCCCCCGCTGTTCCTTTTTTTTCTGTTGTAATGCGTTTTTAAATCATACATATACATAACTTGAAATCACAGAAAAAGAAGCGTTGGGCCGTGCGCTCTAAGGCGTTGGTTTAAGGCACCAAAAAGTCTCTGAAGGCGTGTGTTCGGTTCCCACGCTGTTACGTTTTGTTTCTGTAGTGTAATGCGTTTTTAATCATACAATACATAACGAAATCCGAAAAGAAGCGTGGTCCGTGCGCTCCCAAGAGCGTTTGGTTTTAAGGCACCAATGTCCTGAAGGCGTGTGTTCAGTTCCCCGCTGTTACGTTTTTGTTCCCCTTAGTGTAATGCGTTTTAATCATACATAAATAACAAATCCAGAAAGAGAAGCGTGGTTTTGTTACCCCTCCTTTTGGGTTAAGGTTTTTTAACATAATGTTCTCTTTGGAAAGGCGTGTTTCGGTTCCCACCGCTGTTCTTTTTGTTTTGTTGTGTAATGCGTTTTAATTTATACAATACATAACGAAATCACAGAAGAAAACGTGGGGTTTCTCGGGGTTCCCAACCGGGGGGTTTTTCCTTTTTGTGTTTCCCCTTAGTGTAATGCGTTTTAATCATACATAAAATAACTTGAAATCCGAAGAAGCGTGGTCCCTGCGCTCTAAGGCGTTGGTTTAAGGAACCCAAAATTTTCCCGAAGGCGTGATTTCGGTTCCCAACCCCTGTTCCTTTTGTTTCTGTAGTGTAATGCGTTTTTAATCAGACATATGCATAACTTGAAATCACATAAAAGAGGGTGGTTTCGGTTCCACCGCTGTTTTTTTTTTGTTTCTGAGTGTAAAACGTTTTTAATCATACATATACATAACGAAATCACAGAAAGAAAGCGTGGTCCGTGCCTCTAAGGCGTTGGTTTAAGGCACCAATGTCTCTGAAAGGCGTGTTTTCGGTTCCCATCGCTGTTTTTTTGTTTCTGTAGTGTAATGCGTTTTTAATCATACATATCATAACAAATCACATAAAAGAAGCGTGGTTTCGGTTCCCCCCGCTGTTCCTTTGTTGTTTCTGGAGTGTAATGCGTTTTAATCATACATATACATACTTGAAATCACTGAAAAGAAGCGTGGTTTCGGTTCCCCCCGCTGTTCCTTTGTTTCTGTAGTGTAATGCGTTTTAAACATACCATACATAACGAAATCACCCGAAAGAGAAGCGTGGTTTCAGTTTTCCACCACTGTTCCTATTTTGTTTCTGTAAATGTAATGCGTTTTTAATCATACATATACATAACGAAATCAAAAGAAAGCGTGGTTTCGGTTCCCACCGTTGTTCTCTTTTTTTTTTCTGTAGTGTAATGCGTTTTTAATCATACATATACATAACTTGAAATCACAGAAAGAGAAGCGTGGTTTCGGTTCCCACCGCTGTTCCTTTATTGTTTCTGTAGTGTAATGCGTTTTTAAACATACATATACATAACTTGAAATCCCCAGAAAGAAGCGTGGTCCGTGCGCTCTAAGGCGTTGGTTTAAGGCACCAATGTCTCTGAAGGCGTGTGTTCAGGGTTTCCCCCCGCTCTTCCTTTTGTTTCTGTAGTGTAATGCGTTTTTAATCATACATATACATACTGAAATCACAGAGAGAGAAGAGTGGTTTCGGTTCCCACCGCTGTTTATTTTTTCTTTCTGTAGTGTAATGCGTTTTTAATCATACACATACATAACGAAATCACAGAAGAAGCGTGGTCCGTGCGCTCTAAGGCGTTAGTTTAAGGCACAAATGTCTCTGAAGGCGTGTTTTCCGGTTCCACCGCTGTTTCCTTTTGTCTCTGTAGTGTAATGCGTTTTTAATCATACATATACATAACTTGAATTCACAGAAAGAAAGCGTAGTTTCGGTTCTAACCGCTGTTCCTTTTTGTTTCTGTTGTGTAATGCGTTTTTAATCATATATTTACATAACTTGAAATCACAGAAAGAGAAGCGTGGTTTCGGTTCCCACCGCTGTTCCTTTTTGTTTCTGTAGTGTAATGCGTTTTTAATCATACATATACATAACTTGAAATCACAGAAAGAGAACGTGGTTTCAGTTCCCACCGCTGTTCCTTTTTGTTTCTGTAGTGTAATGCGTTTTTAATCATACATATACATAACTTGAAATCACAGAAAGAGAAGCGTGGTTTCGGTTCCCACCGCTGTTCCTTTTTGTTTCTGTAGTGTAATGCGTTTTTTAAACATACATATACATAACTTGAAATCAGAAAGAAGCTTGGTTTCGGTTCCCACCGCTGTTCCTTTTTGTTTCTGTAGTGTAATGCGTTTTTATTCATACATATACATAACTTGAAATCACAGAAAGAAGAAGCGTGGTTTCGGTTCCCACCGCTGTTCCTTTTTTGTTTCTGTAATTGTAATGCGTTTTTAAACATACATATACATAACTTGAAATCACAGGAAGATTTACGTGGACCGTGCGCCGTAAGGCGTTGGTTTAAGGCACCATGTCTCTGAAGGCGTGTTTTCGGTTCCACCGCTGTTCCTTATTTGTTTCTGTAGTGTAATGCGTTTTTAATCATCATATACATAACAAATCACAGAAAGAGAAGCGTGGTTTCGGTTCCACCGCTGTTCCTTTTTGTTTCTGTAGTGTAATGCGTTTTAATCATACATATACATAACTTGAAATCACAGGAAGAGAAGCGTGGTTTCGGTTCACGCCGCTGTTCCTTTTTTGTTTCTGTAGTGTAATGCGTTTTTAATCATACATTTACATAACTTGAAATCGCAGAAAAAAAGCGTGGTTTCGGTTCCACCGCTGTTCCTTTTTTGTTTGTGTTGTGTAATGCGTTTTTAATCATACATTTACATAACTTGAAATCACAGAAAGAAGCGTGGTTTCGGTTCCACCGCTGTTCCTTTTGTTTCTGTTGTGTAATGCGTTTTTAATCATACATTTACATAACGAAATCCTGAAAGAGAAGCGTGGTTTCAGTTCCACCCTGTTCCTTTTTGTTTGTGTTGTGTAATGCGTTTTTAATCATACATTTACATAACGAAATCATAGAAGAGAAGCGTGGTTTCGGTTCCACCGCTGTTCCTTTTGTTTCTGTAGTGTAATGCGTTTTTAATCATACATATACATAACGAAATCACAGAAAGAAGCGTGGTCCAGGCCTCTAAGGCGTTGGTTTAAGGCACCAATGTCTCTTAAGGCGTGTTTTCGGTTCCCACCGCTCTTCCTTTTTGTTTCTGTAGTGTAATGCGTTTTAATCATAAATATACATACTTGAAATCACAGAAAGAGAAAGCGTGATTTCGGTTCCACCGCTGTTCCTTTTTGTTTCTGTAGTGTAATGCGTTTTTAAACATACATACATAACGAAATCACAGAAAGAGAAGCGTGGTCCGTGCGCTCTAAGGCGTTAGTTTAAGGCAAGAATGTCTCTGAAGGCGTGTTTCGGTTCCCACCGCTGTTCCTTTTGTTTCTGTTGTGTAATGCGTTTTTAATCATACATATACATAACGAAATCCTGAAGAAGCGTGGTTTCAGTTCCACCGCTGTTCCTTTTTGTTTCTGTTGTGTAATGCGTTTTTAATCATACATTTACATAACGAAATCCTAGAAAGAAGCGTGGTTTCAGTTCCACGCTGTTCCTTTTTGTTTGTGTTGTGTAATGCGTTTTTAATTATACATATACTAACTTAAAATCACAGAAAGAAGCGTGGTTTCGGTTCCCACCGCTGTTCACTTTTTATTTCTGTAGTGTAATGCGTTTTTAAACATACATATACATAACGAAATCCAGAAGAGAAGCGTGGTTTCAGTTCACACCGCTGTTCCTTTTTGTTTCTGTGTAATGCGTTTTTAATCATACGAATACATAACGAAATCACAGAAGAAGAAGCGTGGTTTCAGTTCCCACCGCTGTTCCTTTTGTTTCTGTTGTATAATGCGTTTTTAATCATACATTTACATAACAGAAATCACAGAAAGAGATGCGTGGTTTCAGTTCCCACCGCTGTTCCTTTTTTTTTCTGTAGTGTAATGCGTTTTTAAACATACATATACATAACGAAATCACAGAAGAAGCGTGGTTTCAGTTCGCACCGCTGTCCCTTTTTTGTTTCTGTGGTGTAATGCGTTTTTAAACATACATTTACCTAACTTGAAATCACAGAAAGAGAAGCGTGGTTTCGGTTCCAACGCTGTTCCTTTTTGTTTGTGTTGTGTAATGCGTTTTAATCATACATTTACATAACTTGAAATCACAGAAAGAGAAGCGTGGTTTCAGTTCCACCGCTGTTCCTTTTTGTTTCTGTTGTAGATGCGTTTTAATCATACATTTACATAACTTGAAATCACAGAAAGAAGCGTGGTTTCGGTTCCACCGCTGTTCCTTTTTGTTTGTGTTTGTGTAATGCGTTTTTAATTATACATATACATAACTTAAAATCACAGAAGAGAAGCGTGGTTTTGGTTCCCACCGCAGTTCCTTTTTGTTTCTGTAGTGTAATGCGTTTTTAATTATACATATACATAACTAAAATCACAGAAGAGAAGCGTGGTTTCAGTTCCACCGCTGTTCCTTTTTGTTTCTGTAGTGTAATGCGTTTTTAAACATACATATACATAACGAAATCCGAAAGAAAAGCGTGGTTTCGGTTCCACCGCTGTTCCTTTTTGTTTCTGTAGTGTAATGCGTTTTTAATCATACATATACATAACTTGAAATCACAGAAAGAAGCGTGGTTTCAGTTCCCACCGCTGTTCCTTTTTGTTTCTAAAGTGTAATGCGTTTTTAATCATACATATACATAACTAGAAATCAGAAAGAAAAGCGTGGTTTCGGTTCCTACCGCTGTTCCTTTTGTTTCTGTAGTGTAATGCGTTTTTAATCATACATATACATAACTTGAAATCACAGAAAAGAAGCGTGGTTTCGGTTCCCACCGCTGTTCCTTTTGTTTCTGTTGTGTAATGCTTTTTTAAACATACATATCATAACGAAATCACAGAAAGAAAACGTGGTTTCAGTTCCCACCGCTGTTCCTTTTTGTTTGTGTTGTGTAATGCGTTTTTAATCAAACATATACAAAACTTGAAATCACAGAAAGAGAAGCGTGGTTTCGGGTTCCCCCCGCTGTTCCTTTTTGTTTTTTGTTGTGTAATGCGTTTTTAATCCCAAAATTTACATAACGAAATCACAGAAAGAGAAGCGTGGTTTCGGTTCCACCGCTGTTCCTTTTTGTTTCTGTAGTGTAATGCGTTTTTAAACATACATATACATAACGAAATCCCCAGAAAAAGAAGCGTGGTTTCGGTTCCACCGCTGTTCCTTTTTGTTTTTTTGTTAATGCGTTTTAATCATACATTTACATAACGAAATCCCCAGAAAAAAGCGTGGTTTCGGTTTTCCCCCCGCTTTTCCTTTTTTTTTTGTGTTTTAATGCGTTTTTAATCATACATTTACATAACTTGAAATCACAGAAAAAGAAGCGTGGTTTCGGTTCCCACCGCTGTTCCTTTTTGTTTCTGTTGTGTAATGCGTTTTAATCATACATTTACATAACTTGAAATCACAGAAAGAAGCGTGGTTTTGGTTCCCCCCGCTGTTCCTTTTTGTTTGTGTTGTGTAATGCGTTTTTTAAATTTTACATATACATAACAAAAACACAGAAGAGAAGCGTGGGTTTTGGGTTTCCCCCCGCAGTTCCTTTTATGTTTCTGTAGTGTAATGCGTTTTTAATTATACATATACATCAAAAACACAGAAAAAGAAGCGTGGTTTCGGTTCCACCGCTGTTCCTTTTTGTTTCTGTAGTGTAATGCGTTTTTAAACATACATATACATAACGAAATCACAGAAAGAAAAGCGTGGTTTCGGGTTCCCACCCTGTTCCTTTTGTTTCTGTAGTGTAATGCGTTTTTAATGATACATATACATAACGAAATCACAGAAAGAAGCGTGGTTTCGGTTCCCACCGCTGTTCCTTTTTTTTTCTAAAGTGTAATGCGTTTTTTAAACATACATATACATAACTAGAAATCAGAAGAAAGCGTGGTTCGGTTCCTACCCTGTTCCTTTTTTGTTTCTGTAAGTGTAATGCGTTTTTAATCATACATATACATAACGAAATCAGAGAAAAGAAGCGTGGGTTTTGGTTCCCACCCCTGTTCCTTTTGTTTCTGTTGTGTAATGCGTTTTTAATCATATATACATAACTTGAAATCACAGAAAAGAAAACGTGGTTTCGGTTTCCCCCCGCTGTTCCTTTTTGTTTTGTGTTGTGTAATGCGTTTTTTAAACAAACATATACATAACGAAATCACAGAAAGAAAACGTGGTTTCGGTTCCCCCCGCTGTTCCTTTTTGTTTCTGTAGTGTAATGCGTTTTTAAACATATATACATAACGAAATCACAGAAAAGCGTGGTTTCGGTTCCCACCGCTGTTCCTTTTTTTTTCTGTAGTGTAATGCGTTTTAAATCATACATATACATAACTTGAAATCCCCGAAAGAGAAGCGTTGTCCGTGCGCTCTAAGGCGTTGGTTTAAAAGGGACCAATGTCTCTGAAGGCGTGTGTTCGGTTCCCCCAAAGCTGTTACGTTTTTGTTTTTGTAGTGTAATGCGTTTTTAATCATACATATACATAACTTGAAATCACAAAAAAAGAAGCGTGGTCCGTGCGCTCTAAGGCGATGGTTTAAAGACCAATGTCACTGAAGGCGTGTGTTCGGTTCCCAACGCTGTTACGTTTTGTTTCTGAGTGTAATGCGTTTTTAATCATCATATACATAACGAAATCACAGAAAGAAGCGTGGTTTCGGTTCCCCCCCGCTGTTCCTTTATTGTTTCTGTAGTGTAATGCGTTTTTAATCATACATATAAATAACTTAAAATCAAAAAAAGAGGAGCGTGGTTTCGGTTCCCACCGCTGTTCCCTTTTGTTTGTGTTGTGTAATGCGTTTTTATTCATACATATACATAACTTGAAATCCGAAAAAAGCGTGGTTTCGGGGTTCCCCCCGCTGTTCCTTTTGTTTTCTGAGTGTAATGCGTTTTTAAAATACATATCAAAATTTAAAAAAAAGAAAACGTGGTCCCTGCGCTCTAAAACGTTGGTTTTAAAGGGACCAATGTCTCTGAAGGCGTGTTTTTGGGTTTCCCCCCCTCTTCCTTTTTGTTTATTTAAAGCGTTTTTAATCAAAAATACATCTTGAAATCACAGAAAAAAAGCGTGGTTTCGTTCCCACCGCTGTTCCCTTTTTTTTTCTGTAGTGTAATGCGTTTTTTAAAAAAAAACATAAAAACGAAATCACAGAAAGAAGCGTGGTCCCTGCGCTCTAAGGCGTTAGTTTAAGGCCAAAAAGCTCTGAAGGCGTGTTTTCGGTTCCCCCCCTTTCCTTTTTTTCTCTGTAGTTAATCGTTTTTAATCATACATATACATCAGATTCACAGAAAGAAGCGTAGTTTCGGTTCTAACCGCTGTTCCTTTTTTTTTCTGTTGTGTAATGCGTTTTTTAAACATATATTTACATAACGAAATCCCAGAAAAAAAGCGTGGTTTCGGGTTCCCCCCGCTGTTCCTTTTTTTTTTTGTGTTTTAATGCTTTTAATCATATTAAAAACAAAATCCCGAAAGAAAGTGGTTTCGGGTTCCCCCTGTTCCTTTTTTTTTTCTGTAGTGTAATGCGTTTTTAAACATACATATCATAAGATATCCGAAAAAAAGCGTGGTTTCGGTTCCCCCCCTGCCTTTTTTTTTCTGTAGTGTAATGGTTTTTTAAACATAAAACATAACAAATCCGAAAAAAGAAGCGTGGTTTCGGTTCCCACCGCTTTCCTTTTTTTTTTCTTAAAAATTTTGCGTTTTTAATCCTTAATCTTGAAATCACGAAAAAAGCGTTGCCTGCGCTCTGGCGTTGGTTTAAGGCACCAATGTCAATGAAGGCGTTTTTCGGTTCCCGCTTTACGTTTTTTTTCGTAGTGTAACGTTTTTAATCATACATATACATAACTTAAAATACAGAAGAAGCGTGGTGGCGCTCAAGGCGTTGGTTTAAGGCACCAATGTCTCTGAAGGCGTGTGTTCGGTTCCCCAAAGCTTTTTCGTTTTGTTTCTGTATGTAATGCGTTTTTAATCATACATGTACAAAAAAAATCACAGAAAAAAAGCGTGGTTTCGGTTCCCACCGCTGTTCCTTTTTTTTTTCCCGTAGTTAATGCGTTTTTAATCATAAAATACATAACGAAATCAAAAAAAAAGCTTGGTTTGGGTTCCCACCGCTGTTCCTTTTTTTTTTCTGTATGTAATGCGTTTTATTTCAAAACAAATTAAAAACAAAAATTTTTTTTTTTTTTTCCCCCTTTTTTTTTTAAATCAAAAAAAGAAAAAGAAGAAAACGTGGTCCGTGCGCTCTAAGGCGTTGGTTTAAGGTAAATATCTCTGAAGGCGGGGTTCGGGTTTCCCCCCTGTTCGTTTTGTTTCTGTAGTGTAATGCTTTTTTAAACCCAAAATATACATTGCCAAATCCGAAAAAAGCGTGGTTTCGGTTCCCACCCTGTTCCTTTTGTTTCTGTAGTGTAATGCGTTTTTAAAAAACCCTATAAAAACGAAATCACAGGGAAAGCGTGGTCCTGGGTCTAAGGCGTTGGTTTAAAGGGACCATTGTCTCTGAAGGCGTGTTTTTGGTTCCCCCCGCTGTTCCTTTTTGTTTCTGATGTAATGCGTTTTTTAAACATACATATACCGAAATCCAGAAAAAAGCGTGGTTTGGGTTACCCCTGTTCCTTTTTTTTTTCTGTATGTAATGCGTTTTTAATCAACAATAATAACGAAATCACAGAAAAAGAAGCGTGGTTTCGGTTCCCCCTTTCCTTTTTTGTTTCGTAATTTTAATGCGTTTTTTAAAAATACATATCATAACTTGAAATCACAGAAAAAAAGCTTTTTCCCGGGTTTCCCCCCGCTGTTCCTTTTGGTTTCTGTAGTGTAATGGTTTTTTAAACATACATATACATAACCTGAAATCACAGAAAAAAAACGTGGGTTTTGGTTCCCACCCTGTTCCTTTTTTTTTCTGTATTAATCGTTTTTTAAACATACATATACATAACGAAATCACAGAAAATTTAAATGGTCCCTGCGCTTAAGGGGTTGGGTTTGGCAAATGTCTCTGAAGGCTGTTTCGGTTCCCCTCGCTGTTCCTTTTTTTTTTTTAGTGTAATGCTTTTAATCAATGGGAAAAGAAATTACATAAAGAAGCGTGGTTTCGGTTCCCCCTTTTCTTTTTTTTTTCGGTAATGCGTTTTTTAAACATATACATAACTTGAAATCCCCAAAAAAAAGCGTGGTTTCCGTTCCCCCCGCTTTCTTTTTTTTTCTGTAGTGTAATGCGTTTTTAAACAAAATATACATCGGGGAAATCCCCCAGAAAGAAGCGTGGTTTTGGTTCCCACCCCTGTTCCTTTTTTTTTTCTGTAGTGTAATGCGTTTTTAATCATCATATAACAAACCAGAAAAAAAGCGTGGTCCGGCTCCCAAGGCGTTGGTTTAAGGCACCAATGTCCTGAACGTGTTTGGGTTTCCCCCCTGTTTTTTTTTTCTAAAAGTAATGCTTTTAATCATACATATCATAACCCAAATCACAAAAGAAAGCGTGGTTTCGTTCCACCCTGTTTCTTTTGTTTCTGTTTAAAGCGTTTTTAATCCATTCATAACTTAAATCCCGAAAAAGGGGGGGAAGGGGTTGTTTCGTTCAACAGTTCCTTTTTTTTTGTTTTGTGTGTAATGCGTTTTTTTCTAAAATCATAACGAAATCCAAAAGAAGCGTGGTTTCGGGTTCCACCCTGTTCCTTTTTGTTTTGATGTAACGTTTTTTAAACATACATATACTACTGAAATCACGAAAGAAGCTTTTGTTCCGTGCCGTTTTTGGGTTGGTTTTTTAAAATAAAACCCCAAAAATTTCGGGGAAACGTTGGGTTTGGGTTCCCACCTGTTCCTTTTGTTTCTTTTTAATGCGTTTTTAATCCTTTATATACATTAAAGAAATCAAAAAGAAGCGGGTTTCGTTCCCACCCTTTTTCCTTTTGTTTCTTAGTGTAATCGTTTTAACCTACATATACATAAGAAATCACAGAAAGAGAAGCTGGTTTCGGTTCCCACCCTTTCCCCTTTTTTTTTCTGTAGTTAATGCGTTTTAAACATACATATACATAACGAAATCCAGAAAAAGAAGCGTGGGTTTCGGGTTTCCCAACCGGGGGGTTTTTTTCCCCCCTTTTTTTTGTTTCTGTAGTGTAATGCGTTTTTTAAACATACATATACATCGAAATCACAGAAAGAAAGCGTGGTTTCGGGTTTCCCCTTTTCCTTTTTGTTTTTATGTAATGCGTTTTTTAAAATACAAAACATAACGAAATCCGAAAAAACTGGTCCCCGCTCTGGCGTTGGTTTAAGGCACAAAGTCCGAGACTGTTTTTGGTTCCCACCCTTTTTCCTTTTTGTCTCTGTAAGGGAATGCGTTTTTTAAACCATATACATAACGAAAACACAGAAAGAGGATTTTTGGTTTTCCGTGCCGTTTTTGGGTTGGTTTTTAACCAAGTCCGAAAAAGGGGTGGTTTCGGTTCCCCGCTGTTCCTTTTTTTTTGTGTTTTTAATCGTTTTTTAAACATACATATCATAACAAAAAACAAAGAGAAAACGTGGGTTTTGGTTCCCCCGCTGTTCTTTTGTTTGAGTGTATTGCGTTTTTAAACCTATACATAACAAATCACAGAAAAACGTGGTTCGTTCCCCCCTTTCCTTTTTGTTTTTTGTAGTGTAATCGTTTTTAACAAAAAATACATAACAAATCACGAAAGAAGCGTGGTTTCGGTTCCCACCCTGTTCCTTTTGTTTCTGTAGTTAATGCGTTTTTAATCATACATTTTTCATAACGAAATCACAGAAAGAAGCGTTGTCCGTGGCCCTAAGGCGTTGGGTTTAAAAAGGGAAAAGTCTCTAAAGGGGGTTTTCGGGTTTCCCCTCGCTGTTTTTTTTTGTTTCTGTTGTAATGCGTTTTTTAAACATACTATATAACGAAATCACAAAGAAAGCGTGGTTTCGGTTCCCCCCCCGCTGTTTTTTTTTTTTTTGGTTTTTTCTTTAGTGGGAAAAAACGGGGTTTTAAATTTTTTTTTTTTTAAATTTTTTAAAAAAACATAACTTAAATCACAGAAAAGGGGAAACGTGGTCCCTGGGTCTAAGGGGTTGTTTAAGGCCAAAAGTCTCTGAAGGCGTGTTTTCGGGTTCCCCGTTTTTTTTGTTCTGTATTTTGGTTTTAAAACATAATACAAAGAAAACCGAAAAAAGCGTGTTTCGGGTTCCCAAACCCTTTCCTTTTTGTTTTTTGTTGTGTAATGCGTTTTTAATCTACATATACATAGTGGTCCGTGCCTCTAAGGCGTTTGTTTAAGGCACAATTTCTTGAAGGCGTGTGTTCGGTTCCCACCGCTGTTACGTTTTGTTTCTGTAGTGTAATGCGTTTTTAATCATACATATACATAACTTGAAATCACAGAAAGAAAAGCGTGGTCCGTGCGCTCTAAGGCGTTGGTTTAAGGCACCAATGTCTCTGAAGGCGTGTGTTCGGTTCCCCCTGCTGTTACGGTTTTGTTCCTCTAGTGTAATGCGCTTTAATCATACATATATATAACTTGAAATCGCAGAATGAGAAGCGTGGTCCGTGCGCTCTAAGGCGTTGGTTTAGGCAACAATGTCCTGAAGGCGTGATTTCGGTTCCCACCGCTGTTCCTTTTGTTTCTGTAGTGTAATGCGTTTTAAATCATTCATATACCATGAAATCACAGAAAGAGAAGCGTGGTCCGTGCGCTCTAAGGCGTTGGTTTAAGGCACCAATGTCTCGAAAGGCGTGGTTTCGGTTCCCACCGCTGTTCCTTTTTGTTTCTGTAGTGTAATGCTTGTTTTATTCATACATATACATAACTTGAAATCACAGAAAGAAAGCGTGGTTTCGGTTCACCGCTGTTCCTTTTGTTTCTGTTGTGTAATGCGTTTTAATCATACATATACATAACGAAATCACAGAAAGAAGCGTGGTTTCGGTTCCACTTGTTTTGTTGTGTAATGCGTTTTTCATCATATATACATAACTTGAAATCACAGAAAGAGAAGCGTGGTTTCGGTTCCCACCGCTGTTCCTTTTTTGTTTCTGTAGTGTAATGCGTTTTTAATCAAACATATACATAACTTGAAATCACAGAATGAGAAGCGTGGTTTCGGTTCCCAATTGTTCCTTTTGTTTGCAGTGTAATGCTTTAAACATACACATACATAACTAGAAATCACAGAAAGAGAAGCGTTGTCCAAACACGCGTTGGTTTAAGGCACCAATGTCTCTGAAGGCGTGTGTCTGGTTCCCCAACGCTGTTACGTTTTTTGTTTCTGTAGTGTAATGCGTTTTAATCATACACATACATAATCTTGAAATCACAGAAAGAGAAGCGTAATCCGTGCGCTCTAAGGCGATGGTTTAAGGCACCAATGTCACTGTTGAAGGCGTAAACATTCCACCGCTGTTACGTTTTGTTTCTGTAGTGTAATGCGTTTTAATCATATATATACATAACTTGAAATCACAGAAAGAGAAGCGGTTTCGGTTCCCACCAATGTTCCTTTTTGTTTCTGTAGTGTAATGCGTTTTAATCATACATATACATAAATTAAAAATCAGAGAAAGAGAAGCGTGGTTTCGGTTCCTACTGTTCCTTTTGTTTCGTAGTGTAATGCGTTTTTAATCATACATATACATAACTTGAAATCACAGAAAGAGAAGTGCGGTCCGTGCGCCTAAGGCGTTGGCTCGCGTACCAATATCTCTGAAGGCGTGTTCGGTTCCCAACGCTTTAATGCTTGTTTCTGTAGTGTAATGCGTTTTTAATCATACATATACATTACTGAAATCACAGAAAGAGAAGGGTTTGGTTCCCACCGCTGTCCCTTTTTGTTTCTGTAGTGTAATGCGTTTTTTAAACATACATACATAACTTGAAATCACAGGAAGAAAGAAGGTGGTCCACGTGCTCTAAGGCGTTGGTTTTAGGTACCAATATCTCTGAAGGCGTGGTTTCGGTTCCCAACGCTGTTACAGTTTTGTTTCTGTAGCGTAATGCGTTTTTAATCATACATATACATAACTTGAAATCACAGAAAGAGAAGCGTGGTTTCGGTTCCCACCGGTGTTCCTTTTTTGTTCCTGTAGTGTAATGCGTTTTTAATCATACATATACATAACTTGAAATCACAGCAAAGAGAAGCGTGCTTTGGCCCTACTCGCTGTTCTTTTTGTTTCTGTAGTGTAATGCGTTTTATTCATACATATACATAACTTGAAATCACAGAAAGAGAAGCGTTTTCGGTTCCCACCGCTGTCTCCTTTTTGCTCTGTAGTACGCGTTTATTCATACATATACATAACTGAAATCACAGAAAGAGGAAGTGTTTTCGGTTCTTACCGCTGTCTTTTTGTTTCTGTAGTGTAATGCGTTTTATTCATACATATACATAACTGGAAATTATACAGAGAAGCGTGGTTTCGGTTCCCACCGCTGTTCCTTTTTTTTTGTTTCTGGTAGTGTAATGCGTTTTTATTCATACATATACATAACTCTGAAATCACAGAAAGAGTATGTATTCTGGTTCCACCGCTGTTCCTTTTGTTTCTATGTAATGCGTTTATTCATACATATACATAACTTGAAATTCAGAAAGAGAAGCGTGGTTTTCGGTTCCCACTGCTGTTCCTTTTTTGTTCTGTAGTGTAATGCGTTTATTCACACAGATATAACTTGAAACGTATAGAATGTGTTTGTTCCACCGCGTCTTTTGTTTCTGTAGTGTAATGCGTTTTTAATCATACATATACATAACTTGAAATCACAGAAAGAGAAGCGTGGTCCGTGCGCTCTAAGGCGTTGGTTTAAGGCACCAATGTCTCTGAAGGCGTGTGTTCGGTTCCCAACGTTGTTACGTTTTTGTTTCTGTAGTGTAATGCGTTTTTAATCATACATATACATAACTTGAAATCACAGAAAGAGAAGCGTGGTTTCTGTTCCCACCGCTGTTCCTTTTTTGTTTCTGTAGTGTAATGCGTTTTTAATCATACATATACATAACTTGAAATCACAGAAAGAGAAGCGTGGTCCGTGCGCTCTGGTTGGGCGTTGGTTAAAGGCACCATTGTCTCTGAAGGCGTGTTTTCGGTTCCCACCGCTGTCTTTTTGTTTCTGCAGTGTAATGCTTTAATTATACATACATACATAACTTGAAATCACAGAAAGAGAAGCGTGGTTTCGGTTCCCACCGCTGTTCCTTTTTGTTTCTGTAGTGTAATGCGTTTTTAATCATACATATACATAACTTGAAATCACAGAAAGAGAAGCGTGGCTTGGTTCCCACTGCTGTTCCTTTTATGTTTCTGTAGTGTAATGCGTTTTAAACATTCATATACATAACTTGAAATCACAGAAAGAGAAGTATGCCTGGTTCCCACCTGTTCCTTTTGGTTTCTGTAGTGTAATGTTTAATCATACATATACATAACTTGAATCACAGAAAGAGTAGAAGCGTTGTTGTTTCGGTTCCCACCGCTGTTCTTTTGTTTCTGTAGTGTAATGCGTTTTTAATCATACATATACATAACTTGAAATCACAGAAAGAGATGCGTGGTCCGTGCGCTCTAAGGCGTTGGTTTAAGGCACCAATGTCTCTGAAGGCGTGTTTTCGGTTCCTATCGCTGCTGTTCCTTTTTGTTTCTGTAGTGTAATGCGTTTTTAATCATACATATGCATAACTTGAAATTACATAAAGAAAAAGCGTGGTTTCGGTTCCCACTGTTTCTTTTTTGTTTCTGGGTAGTGTAATGCGTTTTTAATCATACATATACATAACTTGAAATGACAGAAGAGAAGCGTGGTTTCAGTTTCACCGCTGTTCCTTTTTTGTTTCTGTAGTGTAATGCGTTTTTAATCATACATATACATAACTTGAAATCACAGGAAGAGAAGCGTGGTTTCGGTTCCCGCCGCTGTTCCTTTTTTGTTTCTGTAGTGTAATGCGTTTTTAATCATACATATACATAACTTGAAATCACAGAAAGAGAAGCGTGGTTTCGGTTCCCACCGCTGTTCCTTTTTTGTTTCTGTAGTGTAATGCGTTTTTAATCATACATATACAGAACTTGAAATCACAGAAAGAGAAGCGT
Source organism: Teleogryllus oceanicus (assembly GCA_964035755.1). Taxonomy (NCBI): domain Eukaryota; kingdom Metazoa; phylum Arthropoda; class Insecta; order Orthoptera; family Gryllidae; genus Teleogryllus; species Teleogryllus oceanicus. The sequence goes on along the minus strand of CAXIVR010000016.1, from coordinate 38,074 downwards.
GGTTTCGGTTCCCACCGCTGTTCCTTTTTTGTTTCTGTAGTGTAATGCGTTTTTAAACATACATATACATAACTTGAAATCACAGAAAGAGAAGTGCATGGTTTCGGTTCCCACCGCTGTTCCTTTGGTTTCTATGTAATGCGTTTTTAATCATATACATACATAACTTGAAATCACAGAAAGAGAAGCGTTGTTTCGGTTCCCACCGCTGCCTTTTTTTGTTTCTGTAGTGTAATGCGCTTTAATCATACATATACATAACTTGAAATCACAGAAAGAGATGCGTGGTCCGTGCGCTCTAAGGCGTTGGTTTAAGGCACCAATGTCTCTGAAGGCGTGTTTTCGGTTCCTATCGCTGTTCCTTTTTGTTTCTAGTGTAATGTGTTTTTTTAATCATACATATGCATAACTTGAAATTACATAAAGAGAAGTGGTTTCAATTCCCACTGTTTCTTTTTTGTTTCTGTAGTAATGCGTTTTTTTAATCATACATATACATAACTTAAAAACACAGAAAGAGAAGCGTGGTTTCGGTTCCCACTGTTCCTTTTTTGTTTCTGTAGTGTAATGCGTTTTTAATCATACATATACATAACTTGAAATCACAGAAAGAGAAGCGTGGTCCGTGCGCTCTAAGGCGTTGGTTTAAGGCACCATTGTCTCTGAAGGCGTGTTTTCGGTTCCCACCGCTGTTCCTTTTTTGTTTCTGTAGTGTAATGCGTTTTTAACTGGCATGGCTGATATACTAACTTGAACCAGAGAGAAGCGTTGTTTGCCCCACCGCTGTTCCTTTTTTGTTTCTGTAGTGTAAATGCGTTTTAATCATACATACAACTGAAATCACAGAAAGAGATGCGTGGTCCGTGCGCTTCTAAGGGCGTTGGTTTAAGGCAACGTTAATGTCTCTGAAGGCGTGTTTTCGGTTCCCATCGCTGTTCCTTTTTGTTTCTTAGTAAGGGGCGTTTTAATCATACATATGCATAACTTGAAATTACATAAAGAGAAGGTATTTCCGGTTCCCACTGGCTGTTTCTTTTTTTGTTTCTGTAGTGTAATGCGTTTTAATCATACATATACATAACTTGAAATCACAGAAAGAGAAGCGTGGTTTTGCTCCCACCGCTGTTCCTTTTTGTTTCTGTAGTGTAATGCGCTTTAATCATACATATACATAACTTGAAATCAGCGAGAAGGCGTGGTCCGTGCGCTCTAAGGCGTTGGTTTAAGGCACCAATGTCTTTGAAGGCGTGTTTTCGGTTCCCACCGCTGTTCCTTTTTGTTTCTGTAGTGTAATGCGTTTTTAATCATACATTTACATAACTTGAAATCACAGAAAGAGAAACGTGGTTTCGGTTCCTACCTGTTTCTTTTTTTCTGTAGTGTAATGCGTTTTAATCATTCATATACATAACTTGAAAATCACAGAAAGAGAAGCGTGGTCCGTGCGCTCTAAGGCGTTGGTTTGCTGCACCAATGTCTCTGAAGGCGTGCTTTCGGTTCCTATCGCTGTTTTTTTTTTGTTTCGTAGTGTAATGCGTTTTTAATCATACATATGCATAACTTGAAATCACATAAAGAGAAGCGTGGTTTCGGTTCCCACCGCTGTTCCTTTTTTGTTTCTGTAGTGTAATGCGTTTTTAATCATACATATACATAACTTGAAATCACAGAAAGAGAAGCGTGGTTTCGGTTCCCACCGCTGTTCCTTTTTTGTTCCTGTAGTGTAATGCGTTTTTAATCATACATATACATAACTTGAAATCACAGAAAGAGAAGCGTGGTTTCGGTTCCCACCGCTGTTCCTTTTGTTTCTGTAGTGTAATGCGTTTTTAAACATACATATACATAACTTGAAATCACAGAGAGAGTAGCGTGGTTTCTGGTTCCCACTGCTGTTCCTTTTGTTTCTTGGTAGTGTAATGCGTTTTTAATCATATATAACTTGAAATCACAGAAAGAGAAGTGGTTTCTGGTTCCCACCGCTGTTCCTTTTGTTTCTGTAGAAAATGCGTTTTAAACATACATACATAACTTGAAATCACAGAAAGAGAAGCGTGGTCCGTGCGCTTCTAAGGCGTTGGTTTAAGGCACCAATGTCTCTGAAGGCGGTTTTCGGTTCCCACCGCCTTCCTTTAGTTTCTGTAGTGTAATGCGTTTAATCATACTTATACATACTTAAAATCACAGAAAGAGGCGTAGTTTCGGTTCCCCACCGCTGTTCCTCTTTCTTTTTGTTTCGTAGTGTAATGCGTTTTAAACATACATACATAACTTAAAATCACAGAAAGAGAAGCGTGGTCCGTGCGCTCTAAGGCGTTAGTTTAAGGCGTACAAATGTCTCTGAATACGTGTTTTCGGTCTCACCGCTGCCTTTTTGTCTCTGTAGTGTAATGCGTTTTAATCATACATATACATGACTTGAAATCACAGAAAGAGTAGCGTAGTTTCGGGTTCTATCCGGCTGTCTTTTGTTTCTGCTTGTGTAATCGTTTTTTAATCATACATATACATAACTTGAAATCACAGAAAGAGAAGCGTGGTTTCGGTTCCACCGCTGTTCCTTTTTTGTTTCTGTAGTGTAATGCGTTTTTAATCATACATATACATAACTTGCAATCACAGAAAGAGAAGCGTGGTTTCGGTTCCCACCGCTGTTCCTTTTTTGTTTCTGTAGTGTAATGCGTTTTAAATCATACATATACATAACTTGAAATCACAGAAAGAGAAGCGTGGTTTCGGTTCCCACTGCTGTTCCTTTTTGTTTCTGTAGTGTAATGCGTTTTAATCATAAATATACATAACTTGAAATCACAGAAAGAGAAGGTGGTTTCGGTTCACTGCTGTTCCTTTTTTGTTTCTGTAGTGTAATGCGTTTTTAATCATACATATATATAACTTGAAATCACAGAAAGAGAAGCGTGGTCCGTGCGCTCTAAGGCGTTGGTTTAAAGCACCAATGTCTCTGAAGGCGTGTTTTCGGTTCCCACCGCTGTTCCTTTTTTGTTTCTGTAGTGTAATGCTTTGAATCATACATATGCATAACTTGAAATCACAGAAAGAGAAGCGTGGTTTCGGTTCCCACCGCTGTCTTTTTGTTTCTGTGGTAATGCGTTTTTAATCATACATATACATACTTGAAATCACAGAAAGAGAAGGGCCGTTTGGTTCCCACCGCTGTTCCTTTTTTTGTTTATGTAGTGTAATGCGTTTTTAATCATACATATACATAACTTGAAATCACAGAAAGAGAAGCGTGGTCCGTGCGCTCTAAGGCGTTAGTTTAAGGCACAAATGTCTCTGAAGGCGTGTTTTCGGTTCCCACCGCTGTTCCTTTTTTGTTTCTGTAGTGTAATGCGTTTTTAATCATACATATACATAACTTTAAATCACAGAAAGAGTAGGGGCGTAGTTTCCGGTTCTAACTGGCTGTTCCTTTTTGTTTCTGTTGTGTAATGCGTTTTTAATCATATTTACATAACTTGAAATCACAGAATAAGAAGCGTGGTTTCGGTCTCCCACCGCCGTTCCTTTTGTTTGTGTTGTGTAATGCAGTTTTTTAATCATACATATACATAACTTAAAAATCACAGAAAGAGAAGCGTGGTTTCGGTTCCCACCGCTGTTCCTTTTTTGTTTCTGTAGTAATGCGTTTTTTAAACATACATATACATAATTTGAAATCACAGAAAGAGAAGCGTATGTTTCGTTCCCACCGCTGTTCCTTTGTTTCTGTAGTGTAATGCGTTTTTAATCATACATATACATAACTTGAAATCACAGAAAGAGAAGCGTGGTCCGTGCGCTCTAAGGCGTTGGTTTAAGGCACCAATGTCTCTGAAGGCGTGTGTTTGGTTCCCAACGCTGTTACGTTTTTGTTTCTGTAGTGTAATGCGTTTTTAATCATACATATACATAACTTGAAATCACAGAAAGAGAAGCGTGGTTTCGGTTCCAACCGCTGTTCCTTTTTTGTTTCTGTAGTGTAATGCGTTTTTAATCATACATATACATAACTTGAAATCACAGAAAAAGAAGCGTGGTTTCGGTTCCCACTGCTGTTCCTTTTTGTTTCTGTAGTGTAATGCGTTTTTAATCATACATATACATAACTTAAAATCACAGAAAGAGAAGCGTGGTTTCGGTTCCCACCGCTGTTCCTTTTTTGTTTCTGTAGTGTAATGCGTTTTTAAACATATATACATAACTTGAAATCACAGAAAGAGAAGCGTGGCTTTGGTTCCCACCATTGTTCTTTTTGTTTCTGTAGTGTAATGCGTTTTTAATCATACATATACATAACTTGAAATCACAGAAAGAGAAGCGTTGTCTGTGCGCTCTACAAGGCGTTGGTTTCTAAGGCACCAATGTCTCTGAAGGCGTGTTCGGTTCCTAACGCTGTTACGTTTTGTTTCTGTAGTGTAATGCGTTTTAACTTCCATACATATACATAACTTGAAATCACAGAAAGAGAAGCGTGGTCCGTGCGCTCTAAGGCGTTGGTTTAAGGCACCAATGTTCTGAAGGCGTGTGTTCGGTTCCCAACGCTGTTACGTTTTTGTTTCTGTAGTGTAATGCGTTTCTTTAATCATACATACATAACTTGAAATCACAGGAAAGATAGCGTGGTTTCTGGTTCCCACCGTTCCTTTTTGTTTCTGTAGTAATGCGTTTTTAATCATACATATACATAACTTGAAATCAGAGAAAGAGAAGCTAATTTCGGTTCCCACCGCTGTTCCTTTTGTTTCTGTAGTGTAATGCGTTTTATTCATACATACATAACTTGAAATCACAGAAAGAGAAGCGTGTTTTCGGTTCCCACCGCTGTTCCTTTTTTGTTTCTGTAGTGTAATGCGTTTTTAATCATACATATACATAACTTGAAATCACAGGAAGAGAAGCGTGGTCCGTGCGCTCTAAGGCGTTGGTTTAAGGCACCAATGTCACTGAAGGCGTGTGCTCGGTCTCAACGCTGTTACGTTTTACTTTCGTAGTAATGCGTTTTTAATCATACATATACATTACTTGGAAATCACAGAAAGAGAAGCGTGGTTTGCTCCCACCGCTGTTCCTTTTTGTTTCTGTAGTGTAATGACTTTTAAACATACATAACTTGAAAATCACAGAAAGAGTAGCGTGGTCCGTGCGATCTAAGGCGTAGGTTTAAGGCACCAAAGTCTCTGAAGGCGTGTTGGTTCCCACCGCTGTTCCCTTTTATGTTTCTGTGTAATGCGTTTTTAATCATACATATATTATTAACTTGAAATCACAGAAAGAAGCGTGGTCCGTGCGCTCTAAGGCGTTGGTTTACGCACCAATGTCTCTGAAGGCGTGTGTTCGGTTCCTCTGCTGTTACGGTTTTGTTCCTCTAGTGTAATGCGTCTTTAATCACATAAATATAACTTGAAATCGCAGAAAGAGAAGCGTGGTCCGTGCGCTCTAAGGCGTTGGTTTGGCGCAACAATGTCCTGAAGGCGTGTTTTCGGTTCCTACCGCTGTCTTTTTGTTTCTGTAGTGTAATGCGTTTTAAATCATTCATATACATTACATGAAATCACAGAAAGAGAAGCGTTGTCCAGGGCTCTAAGGCGTTGGTTTAAGGCACCAATGTCTCTAGTTGGGCGTGTTTTCGGTTCCCACCGCTGTTCCTTTTTTGTTTCTGTAGTAATGCGTTTTATTCATACATATACATAACTTGAAATCACAGAAAGAGAAGCGTGGTTTCGGTTCCCACCGCTGTTCCTTTTTTGTTTCTGTTGTGTAATGCGTTTTTAATCATACATATACATAACTTGAAATCACAGAAAGAGAAGCGTGGTTTCGGTTCCCACTGTTCTTTTTGTTTGTGTTGTGTAATGCGTTTTTAATCATACATATACATAACTTGAAATCACAGAAAGAGAAGCGTGGTTTCGGTTCCCACCGCTGTTCCTTTTTTGTTTCTGTAGTGTAATGCGTTTTAAATCATACATATACATAACTTGAAATCACAGAAAGAGAAGCGTGGTCCGTGCGCTCTAAGGCGATGGTTTAAGGCACCAATGTCTCTGAAGGCGTGTTTTCGGTTCCCACCGCTGTTACGTTTTGTTTCTGTAGTGTAATGCGTTTTTAATCATACATATGCATAACTTGAAATCACAGAAAGAGCGTGGTCCGTGCGCTCTAAGGCAATGGTTTAAGGCACCAATGTCTCTGAAGGCGTGTGTTCGGTTCCCCAACGCTGTTACGTTTTTGTTTCTGAAGTGTAATGCGTTTTAATCATACATATACATAACTTTGAAATCACAGAAAGAGAAGCGTGGTTTGTCCCACTGTTCCTTTTGTTTCTGTAGTGTAATGCGTTTTTTAATCATACATACATAACTTGAAATCAGAGAAAGAGAAGCGTGGTTTCGGTTCCCACCGCTGTTCCTTTTTTTTTGTTTCTGTAGTGTAATGCGTTTTTATTCATGATATATACATAACTTGAAATCACAGAAAAGAGAAGCATTTTTTCGGTTCCCACCGCTTTCCTTTTTGTTTCTGGGTAGTGTAATGCGTTTTAATCATACATATACATAACTTGAAATCACAGAAAGAGAAGCGTGGTCCGTGCGCTCGCATATGCTGGTTTAAGGCACCAATGTCTCTGAAGGCGTGTGTTCGGTTCCCAACGCTGTTACGTTTTTTGTTTCTGTAGTGTAATGCGTTTTTAATCATACATATACATAACTTGAAATCACAGGAAGAGAAGCGTGGTTTCGGTTCCCACCGCTGTTCCTTTTTTGTTTCTGTAGTGTAATGCGTTTTTAAACATACATATACATAACTTGAAATCACAGAAAGAGAAGCGTGGTCCGTGCGCTCTAAGGCGTTGGTTTAAGGCACCAATGTCTCTGAAGGCGTGTTTTTTGTTCCCACCGCTGTTCCTTTTTTGTTTCTGTAGTGTAATGCGTTTTTAATCATACATATACATAACTTGAAATCACAGAAAGAGAAGCGTGGTCCGTGCGCTCTAAGGCGTTGGATTAAGGCACCAATGTCTCTAAAGGCGTGTTTTCGGTTCCCACCGCTGTTCCTTTTTTGTTTCTGTACTGTAATGCGTCTTTAATCATACATATATATAACTTGAGATCACAGAAAGAGAAGCGTGGTCCGTGAGTTCTAATGCGTTGGTTTAAGGCACCAATGTCTCTGAAGGCGTGTGTTCGTTCCCACCGCTGTTACGTTTTTGTTTCTCTGTAGTGTAATGCGTTTTAATCATATGATATACATAACTTGAAATCACAGAAAGAAAAGGGGTCCGTGCGCTCTAAGGCGTTGGTTTAAGGCACCAATGTCTCTGAAGGCGTGTGTCTGGTTCCCTCTGCTGTTACGTTTTTTTGTTCCTCTAGTGTAATGCGTTTTAAATCATTCATACATTACGAAATCACAGAAAGAGAAGCGTGGTCCGTGCGCTCTAAGGCGTTGGTTTAAGGTACAAATGTCTCTAGCGGTGTGTTTTCGGTTCCCACTGTTCCTTTTTTTGTTTCTGGGTAGTGTAATACGTTTTAAATCATATATATATACATAACTTGAAATCACAGAAAGAGAAGCGTGGTTTCGGTTCCCACTGGCTGTTTTTTTGTTTCTGCTGTGTAATGCGTTTTTAATCATACATATACATAACTTGAAATCACAGAAAGAGAAGCGTGGTTTCGGTTCCCACCGCTGTTCCTTTTGTGTTTCTGTAGTGTAATGCGTTTTTAATCATACATATACATAACTTGAAATCACAGAAAGAGAAGCGTGGTCCGTGCGCTCTAAGGCGTTGGTTTAAGGCACCAATGTTCTGAAGGCGTGTTTTCGGTCTCTATCGCTGTTCGTTTTTTGTTTCCTGTTGTGTAATGCGTTTTTAATCATACATATACATAACTTGAAATCACAGAAAGAGAAGCGTGGTTTCGGTTCCCACCGCTGTTCCTTTTTGTTTCTGTAGTGTAATGCGTTTTAATCATACATATACATAACTTGAAATCACAGAAAGAGTAGCGTGGTTTGGTTCTCACTGGCTGTTCCTTTTTGTTTCTGTTGTGTAATGCGTTTTAATAATACATATACATAACTTGGAAATCACAGAATCTAGCGTGGTTTCGTTCCTAATTGCTGTTCTTTTTTGTTTCTGTAGTAATGCGTTTTAATCACATATACATAATCAACTTGAAATCACAGAAAGAGAAGTTGTCCGTGCGCTCTGCTGCTGGTTTAAGGCACCAATACTTGAAGGCGTGTGTTCGGTTCCCAACGCTATGTTTTTGTTTCTGTAGTGTAATGCGTTTTAATCATACATATACATAACTTTGAAATCACAGAAAGAGAAGCGTGTCCGTGCGCTCAAGGCGTTGGTTTAAGGCACCAATGTTCCTGAAGGCGTGTGTTCGGTTCCCAACGCTGTTACGTTTTTTGTTTCGTAGTGTAATGCGTTTTAATCATACATATACATAACTTGAATCACAGAAAAGAAGCGTGGTCCGTGCGCTCTAAGGCGTTGGTTCAAGGCACCAATGTCTCTGAAGGCGTGTATTCGGTTCCCACCGCTGTTACGTTTTTGTTTCTGTAGTGTAATGCGTTTTTAATCATACATATACATAACTTGAAATCACAGAAAGAGAAGCGTGGTTTTGGTTCCCACCGCTGTTCCTTTTTTGTTTCTGTAGTGTAATGCGTTTTTAATCATACATATACATAACTTGAAATCACAGAAAGAGAAGCGTGGTCCGGGATGCGCTTCTAAGACGTTGGTTTAAGGCACCACGTCTCTGAAGGCGTGTGTTCGGTTCCCACTGCTGTTACGTTTTTGTTTCTAGTGTAATGCGTTTTTATTCATACAAATACATAACTTCAAATCACAGAAAGAGAAGCGTGGTCCGTGCGCTCTAAGGCGTTGGTTTAAGGCACCAATGTCTCTGAAGGCGTGTGTTCGGTTCCCACCGCTGTTACGTTTTTGTTTCTGTAGTGTAATGCGCTTTTAATCATACATAAATATAACTTGAAAACGTGCAGAAAGAGAAGCGTGGTCCGTGCGCTCTAAGGCGTTGGTTTAAGGCAACAATGTCCCTGAAGGCGTGTTTTTCGGTTCCCACTGTTCCTTTTTGTTTCTGTAGTGTAATGCGTTTTAAATCATTCATATTCATTACTTGGAAATCACAGAAAGAAAAGCATGGTCCAGCGCTCTAAGGCGTTGGTTTACGCACCAATGTTTCTAAAGGCGTGCTCGGTTCCCACCGCTGTTCCTTTTTTGTTTCGTAGTGTAATGCGTTTTATTCATACATATACATAACTTGAAATCACAGGAAAGAGAAGCGTGGTTTCGGTCTCACCGCTGTTTCTTTTTGTTTCTGTGTAATGCGTTTTTAATCATACATATACATAACTTGAAATCAAAAGAAAGAAAAGCGTGGCTTCGGTTCCCACCGCTGTTCCTGAAAAACAAAAACGGGTGGAAACCAAAACCGTTCAGAGACATTGGTGCCAAACCCGCCGAGCGCACGGACCATGCTTAAGCATCCAACAGTTCAAGGCCCATTCCCGAAAGGGCCTTTATCGGGTTTCCCCTGCCCTTTTTTGATTAATTTTTTTAATCCTTTTTATGAAATCCAAAAAAGTGGGTTTCGGTTCCCCCCGCTGTTTTTTTTTTGTTTCTGTGTAACGTTTTTTCATCTCTTGAAAACCGAAAAGGCGTTCCCTGGGTCGTTTAAGGGGATAATCCTGAAGGCGTTTTTCGGCCCAACGCTTTTTTTGTTTCTGTAGTGTAATGCGTTTTAATCCCTCAAAAAACACAAAAGAAAAAACGTGGTTTTGGTTCCCTTTTTTTTTGTTTTGTTAATCGTTTTTTAAACATATTAACGAACGCCGAAAAAACGTTTCCCCCCGCTGTTCCTTTTTTTTTCGGGGTAAACGTTTTTTAAAACATACATATACCAAATCAAAAAGAAAAGCTGGTTTTGCCCCCCTTTCCTTTTGTTTCTGTTTTTAATGCGAACTCATATACATAACTTAAAACCGAAAGAAAAAGCGGGGCCCCGTTTCCTTTTTTTCATTTTTAAATGCGTTTTTCATCATATATAATCGAAAAAGAAAGAAGCGTGTTTCGGTTCCACCCCGTTCCTTTTTTTTTTCGAATTAATCGTTATAAAATACATAACGAAATCTCAAAAAAAAGCTGGGTTTTGTTCCACCGCTGTTCCTTTTTTTTTCTGTGGTGGTTTTTTTCCCTCAATTTTAATCACGAAAAAAAGCGTGTCGGGCTCTACGGGTTTAAACCCAAACCCGAAAACGTTTTCAGTTCCACCGCTGTTCCCCGTTTCTGTATTAATCTTTTTTCATACATATTAACGAAATCCGAAAAAACGTGTTTTAGTTCCCCCCCCCTTTTTGTTTCGGGTAATGGGGTTTTCATATACATAAAATCTAAAAAAACGTGGTTTCGGTTCCCCCCCTTCCTTTTTTTTCTGTGTGTAATGCTTTTTTTCCCCCAAAAATAACAAAAACCGAAGGGTGGTCCTCGCCCCATGGCGTTGGTTTAAAACACCAAAGCCCAAGAAGATGCTTTGGTTGCCACTGGCTGTTCCTTATTTGTTTCTGTGTGTAATGCGTTTTAATCATACATACATAACTTGAAATACAGAAAGAGAAGAGTGGTTTCGTTCCCACCGTTCCTTTGCTTCGTATATGAAAATGCGTTTTTAATCATACATATACATAACTTGAAATCGCAGAAAGAGAAGTGGCTCGGTTCCCACCGCTTTCTTTTGTTTCTGTAGTGTAATGCGTTTTTAATCATACATATACATAACTTGAAATCACAGAAAGAGAAACGTGGTTTCCTCAGTTCCCACCGCTGTTCCTTTCTGTTTCTGTAGTGTAATGCGTTTTTATTCAAACATATACATAACTTGAACTCAAGCAGAAAGAGAAGGTCCGTGCGCTCTATGTTGATTTATGGCACCAATGTCTCTGAAGGCGTGTTTCGGTTCCCACTGCTGTTCCTTTGTTTCTGTAGTGTATTGCGTTTTAATCATATATACACATAACTTGAAATCACAGAAAGAGAAGCATGGACCGTGCGCTCTAAGGCGTTGGTTTACGCACCAATGTCTCTGAAGGCGTGTTTTCGGTTCCCACCGCTGTCTTTTGTTTCGTAGTGTAATGCGTTTTAATCATACATACATAACTTGAAATCATATGTGAATGTTAAGTCCGTGCGCTCTAAGGCGTTGGTTTAAGGCAACCAATGTTTCTGAAGGCGTGTTTTCGTTCCCACCGCTGTTCCTTTTTTGTTTCTGTAGTAGTAATGCTTTAATCATACATATACATGACTGAAATCACCAAAGAGAAGGCAATCGTGCGCTTTATGTTGGTTTACAGCACCAATGTCTCTGAAGGTGTGTGTTCGGTTCTAACGTCATGTTTTTGTTTCTCTAGTGTAATGCGTTTTTAATCATACATATACATAACTTGGAAATCACAGAGAAAAGGTGGTTTCGGTTCCCACTGCTGTTCCTTCTTTTGTTTCTGTAGTGTAATGCGTTTTAAAAATACATATACATAACTTGAAATCACAGAAAGAGAAGCGTGGACCGTGCGCTCTAAGGCGTTGGTAGAAGGTACCAATATCTGCGAAGTGCGAGTTTTCGGTTCCCACCGCTGTTCCTTTTTTGTTTCTGTAGTGTAATGTGCTTTAATCATACATATACATAACTTGAAATCACAGAATAAGAAGGGAAGTCTCAAAGCATGCATGGTGTTAGTTTAAGGTACCAATGTTTTGAAGGCGTGTTTTTTGGTTCCCACCGGCTGTTCTTTTGTTTATAGTGTAATGCGTTTTTATACTTTACATATAAATAACTTGAAATCACAGAAAGAGAAGCGTGGACCGTGCGCTCTAAGGCGTTGGTTTAATACCAATGTTCTAAAGGTACGTTTTCGGTTCCCACCGCTGTTCCTTTTTGTTTTGTAGTGTAAATGCGTTTTAATCATACATATACATAACTTGAAATCACAAAGAGTAGCGTGGTCCGTGCGGCCTTAAGGCGTTGTTTAAGGCACTCAATGTTCCTGAAGGCGTGTGTTCGGTTCCCAACGCTGTTATGTTTTTGTTTCTGTTGTGTAATGCGTTTTAATCTCATACATATATAAATTTAAAATCACATAAGAAAAGCGTGGTTTCGGTTCCCACCGCTGTTCCTTTTTTGTTTCTGTAGTGTAATGCGTTTTTAATCATACATATACATAACTTGAAATCACAGAAAAGAGAAGCGTGGTTTCGCTTCCACCGCTGTTCCTTTTTGTTTCTGTAGTGTAATGCGTTTTGAATCATACATAATATTAACTTGAAATCACACAAAGAAAAGCGTGGTTTCGTTCCCACTGTTCCTTTTTTCTTCTGTAGTGTAATGCGTTTTAATCATACATATACATAACCTGAAATCACAGAAAGAGAAGCGGTTTCGGTTCACCGCTGTTCTTTTTGTTTCTGTAGTCTAATGCGTTTTAACTCTCATACATATATTATTAACTTGAAATCACAGAAAGAGAAGCGTGGTTTCGGTTCCCCACCGCTGTTCGTTTTTTGTTTCTGTTGTGTAATGCGTTTTTAATCATACATACATAACTTGAAATCACAGAAAGAGTATGTGGTTTCGGTTCCACCATGTTCCTTTTTTGTTTCTGTAGTAATGCGTTATAATCATACATATACATAACTGAAATCTCAGAAAAAGAAGGTTTCGGTTCCACCTGTTCTTTTGTTTCGTAGTGTAATGCGTTTTAATCATACATATACATAATTTGAAATCACAGAAAGAGAAGCGTGGTCCGGGGCACCCTATGGCGTTGGTTTACGCACCAATGTTCTGAAGGCGTGTTTTCAGTTCCCACCGCTGTTCCTTTTTTGTTTCTGTAGTGTAATGCGTTTTTAATCATACATATACATAACTTGAATGGACAGAAAGAGAAGCGTGGTTTCAGTTCCCACTGTTGTCTTTTGTTTCTGTAGTGTAATGCGTTTTAATCATGTACATAACTTGAAATCACAGAGAAAAGCGTGGTTTCGGTTCCAAACTGGCCAAGTGTTCCTTTTGGTTTCTGTAGTGCGTTTTATTCATACATATACATAACTTGGAAATCACAGAAAGAGAAGCGTGGTTTCGGTTCCACCGCTGTTCCTTTTAGTTTTGCTGTGTAATGCGTTTTTAATCATACATACATGACTTGAAATCATAGAAAGAAAAGCGTGGTTTCGGTTCCCAATTGGCTGTTCCTTTTGATTCTGTAGTGTAATGCGTTTTAATCATACATATACATAACTTGAAATCACAGAAAGAGAAGCGTGGTTTCGGTTCCCACCGCTGTTCCTTTTTTGTTTCTGTAGTGTAATGCGTTTTTAATCATACATATACATAACTTGAAATCACAGAAAGAGAAGCGTGGTTTCGGTTCCCACCGCTGTTCTTTTTTGTTTCTGTAGTGTAATGCGTTTTTATCAACATATACATAACTTGAAATCACAGAAATAGAAGCGTGGTTTCGGTTCCCACCGCTCTTCCTTTTTGTTTCTGTAGTGTAATGCGTTTTTTAATCATACATATACATAACTTTGAAATCACTATGAAAGAAAAGCGTGGTTTCCTGGTTCCCACCGCTGTTCCTTTTTCTTTTTGTGGTTTCTGTAGTGTAATGCGTTTTTTAATCATACAGATATTATTTTAACTTGAAATCACAGAAAGAGAAGCGGCTCGGCTCCCACCGCTGTTCCTTTTGTTTCGTAGTGTAATGCGCTTTATCACACATATACATAACTTGAAATCACAGAAAGAGAAGCGTTGTTTCCGTTCCCACCGCCGTACCTTTTTTGTTTCTGTAGTGTAATGCGTTTTTAATCATACATATACATAACTTGAAATCACAGAAAAAGAAGGGAAGTCCGTGCGCTCTAAGGCGTTGGCTTACGCACCAATGTTTCTGAAGGCAGCTGGTCCCAACCGCTGTCTTTTTGTTTCTGTAGTGTAATGCGTTTATACATACATATATACAACTTGAAATCACAGAAAGAGAAGCGTGGTCCGTGCGCTCTAAGGCGCTGGTTTAAGGTACCAATGTCTCTGAAGGCGTGTTTTCGGTTCCAACTGTTCCTTTTAGTTTCTGTAGTGTAATGCGTTTTAATCATATACATGACTTGAAAATCACAGAAAGAAAAGCGTGTTTGTTCCCACCGTTCCTTTTTTGTTTCTGTAGTAATGCGTTTTAATCATACATATACATAACTTGAAATCAGAAAGAGAAGCGTGGTCCGCGCGCTCAAGGCGTTGGTTTAAGGCACCAATGTTCTGAAGGCGTGTTTTCGTTCCCACCGCTGTTCTTTTTTGTTTCTGTAGTGTAATGCGTTTTAATCATACATATACATAATTTGAAATCACAGAAAGACAAGCGTGGTTTCGGTCTCTACTGCTGTTCCTTTTTGGTTTCTGTAGTGTAATGCGTTTTTAATCATACATATACATAACTTGAAATCACAGAAAGAGAAGCGTATCCGTGCGCCCTGTATGGCGTTGGTTTACGTACCAAATTGTTCCTGAAGACGTGTTTCGCTGCCCCCGCTGTTCCTTATTTGTTTCTGTAGTGTAATGCGTTCATACATATACATAACTTGAAATCACAGAAAGAGAAGCGTGGTTTCGTCTCTACTGCTTTCCTCTTTTTTTTTTTCTGTAGTGTAATGCGTTTTTAATCATACATATACATAACTTGGAAATCACAGAAAGAGAAGCGTGGTTTCAGTTCCCACTGCTGTTCCTTTATTGTTTCTGTAGTGTAATGCGTTTTTAATCATATATATACATAACTTGAAATCACAGAAATAGACGCGTGGTTTCGGTTCCCACTGCTGTTCCTTTTTTGTTTCTGTAGTGTAATGCGTTTTTAATCATACATATACATAACTTGAACTTACAGAAAGAAAGCGTGGTTTCGGTTCCCACCGCTGTTCCTTTTTGTTTCTGTAGTGTAATGCGTTTTTAATCATACATATACATAACTTGGAAATCATAAGAGTAGCGTGGTTTCAGTTCTACCGCTTTCTTTTTGTTTCTGTAGTGTACGCGTTTTAATCATACATATACATAACTTGAAATCACAGAAAGAGTAGCGTGGTTTCGGTTCCCACCGCTGTTCTTTTTGTTTCTGTAGTGTATCGCGTTTCACCATACATATACATAACTTGAAATCACAGAAAGAAAAGGTGGTTTCGGTTGTTCCACCGCTGTTCCTTTTTGTTTCGTAGTGTAATGCGTTTTTAATCATACATATACATAACTTGAAATCACAGAAAGAGAAGCGTGGTTTCGGTTCCCACTTGCTGTTCCTTTTTGTTTGTAGTGTAATGCGTTTTAATGCTGTTATATACATAACTTGAAATCACAGAAAGAGAAGTTGTTTCTGGTTCCCACTGTTCCTTTTTTTGTTTCTGTAGTGTAATGCGTTTTAATCATACATATGTTGATAACTTGGAATCATGAGAATAAGAAGGAAGTCCGTGCGCTCTAAGGCGTTGGTTTCTAAGGCACCAATGTTTGAAGGCGTGTTTCTTTTGGTCCCAACCGCTGTTCCTTTTTGTTTCTGTAGTGTAATGCGTTTTTTATACATACATATACATAATCCTGAAATCACAGAAAGAGAAGCGTGGGTCCGTGCGCTCTAAGGCGTTGGTTTAAGGTACCAATGTCTCTGAAGGCGGGTTTTCGGTTCTCGCAGCTGTTCCTTTTTGTTTTGTAGTAGCGTTTTTAATCATATATACATAACTTGGAAACCACAGAAAGAGAAGGAGGTCCGTGCGCTTTCTAAGGCGTTGGTTTAATGCACCAATGTTCTGAAGGCGTGTTTTCGGTTCCAACCGCTGTTCCTTTTTGCTCTGTAGTGTAATGCGTTTAATCATGCATATACATTACTTGAAATCACAGAAAGAAAAGCGGTTTCGGCTCCTAACGCTGTCTTTTTGTTTCGTAGTGTAATGCGTTTTAATCTATACATATACATAACTTGAATCACAGAAAGAGGCGTGGTCCGTGCGCTCAAGGCGTTGGTTTAAGGCACCAATGTCTCTGAAGGCGTGTTTTCGTTCCTACCCGTTCCTTTGTTTCCGTGTAATGTTTTAATCATACATATATAATTGAAATCATAGAAAGAGAAGCGTGGTTTCGGTTCCTACCGCTGTCTTTTAGTTTCTGTAGTGTAATGCGTTTTTAATCATACATATACATAACTTAAAATTACAGAAAGAAAAGTTGAGATGTTTCGGTTCCTACCGTCACTCTTTTGTTTCTGTAGTGTAATGTGTTTTTAATTATAATATATATAACTTTGAATCACAGAAAGAAAAGTGGCTCAGTTCCACTGTTCCTTTTTGTTTCTGCAGTGTAATGCGTTTTTAATCATCCATACATAACTTGAAATCACATGAAAGGAAGCGTGGTTTCGGTTCCACCGCTGTTCCTTTTTGTTTCTGTAGTGTGTAATGCGTTTTAATCATACATATACATAACTTGAAATCACAGAAAGAAAAGCATGTTTCGGTTCCCACCATGTTCCTTTTTTGCTCTTGTAGTGTAATGCGTTTTTAATCATACATATACATAACTTTGGAATCACAGAAAGAAAAGCGTGGTTTGGTTCCCACCGCTGTTCCTTTTTATTTCTGTAGTGTATGCGTTTTAATCATTCATATACATAATCTTTGAAATCATAGAAAGGGAAGTGGTTTCGGTTCTACCGCTGTCTTTTTTGTTTCTGTAGTGTAATGCGTTTTTAATCATACATGGTACATAACTTTGAAATCACAGAAAGAAAAAGGTACTGGTTCTTACCGCTTTCTCTTTTTGTTTCTGTAGTGTGTCGCGTTTCTAATCATACATATACATAATTGTACCACAGAAAGAGAAACGGTTTCAGTTCCCACTGGCCAGTTCCTTTTCTGTTTCTATGGTGTAATGCGTTTAATCAAACATATACATAACTTGGAAACACAGAAAGAGAAGCGTGGTTTCGGTTCCCACCGCTGTTCTTTTACTGGTAGTGTAATGCGTTTTTAATCATACATATACATAACTTGAAATCACAGAAGAAAGCGGTTTCGGTTCCCACCGCTGTTCCTTTTTTGTTTCTGTAGTGAAATGCGTTTTTAATTATACATATATAACTTAAAATCACAGAAAGAGAAGTGTAATTTTGTTCCTACCATTGTTCCTTTTGTTTCGGTAGTGTAATGCGTTTTAATCATACATACATAACTTGAAATCACAGAAAGAAGTTGTTGTTTCGGTTCCCACCGCTGTTCCTTTTTGTTTCGTAGTAATGCGTTTTTAATCATACATATACATAACTTGAAATCGCCAGAAAGAGAAGCGTGGTCAGTGCGTCGAAGGCGTTGGGTTTAAGGCACCAATGTTCCTGAAGGCGTGTTCGGTTCCAACCATGTTCCTTTAGTTTCTGTAGTAATGCGTTTTAATCATACATATATTACGACTTGAAATCACAGAAAGGAAGTGGTTTCTAGTTCCCACTGCTGTTCCTTTTTGTTTCTGTAATGTAATGCGTTTTAATCATACATACATAACTTGAAATCACAGAAAGAGAAGGGTGGTCCGTGCGCTCTAAGGCGTTGGCTTAAGGTACCAATGTCTCTGAAGGCGGTTTTCGGTTCCAACCGCTGTTCTTTAGTTTCTGTAGTGTAATGCGTTTTTAATCATACATATACATGACTTGAAATCACAGAAAGAGAAGCGTGGTTTCGGTTCCCACCGCTGTTCCTTTTTTGTTTCTGTAGTGTAATGCGTTTTAAAATTTATACATATACATAACTTGAAATCACAGAAAGAGAAGTGGTCCGTGCGCCCTATGGCGTTGGTTTAAGGCACCAATGTCTCTGAAGACGTGTTTTGCTGCTACCGCTAAGTTCCTTATTTGTTTCTAGGTAATGCGTTTTAATCATACATATATAATCTTGAAATCACAGAAAGAGTAGCGTGGTTTCGGTTCCCACTGCTTTCCTTTTTTGTTTCTGTAGCGTAATGCGTTTTTAATCATAGGTACATATACATAACTGAAATCACAAAAGAGAAGCGTGGTTTCAGTTCCCACTGCTGTTCCTTTCTGTTTCTGTAGTGTAATGCGTTTTAATCAAACATATAACTTGAAATCACAGAAATAGACGCGTGGTTTCGGTCTCACCGCTGCCTTTTGTTTCTGTAGTGTAATGCGTTTTGACCATACATATACATAACTTGAACTTACAGAAAGAAAGCGTATCGTTCCTGCACTGCTGTCTTTTGTTTCTGTAGTAATGCGTTTTTAATCATACATATGCAATTTGAAATCACAGAAAGAGAATGGTTTCAGTTCCCAACTGGCTTCTTTGTTTAGTAATGCGTTTTAATCATACATATACATAACTTGGAAATCACAGAAAGAGAAGCGTGGTTTCGGTTCCCACCTGCTGTTCTTTTTGTTTGTAGTGTAATGCGTTTTTAATCATACATATACATAACTTGAAACTATAGCAGAAAAGTGGTTTGGTTCCCACCGCTGTTCCTTTTTTGTTTCTGTAGTGTAATGCGTTTTTAATCATACATATACATAACTTCGAAACGCTAGTAAAGAGAAGCGTGGTTTGGGTTCCCACCAGTTGTTCCTTTTTGTTTCTGTAGTGTATGTATTATCACATATATATACATAACTTGAAATCACAGAAAGATAGTTGTTTCGGTTCCCACCTGTTCTTTTGTTTCTGTAGTAATGCGTTTTTTAATCATACATATACATAACTTGAAATCAAGTGTGAATAAGAAGGGAAGTCCGTGCACGGCGCGTTGGTTTAAGGCACCAATGTTTCTTGAAGGTGTTTTCATCCCAACTGCTGTTCCTTTTTGTTTGTAGTGTAATGCGGTTTTTATACATACATGGTATATGAACTTGAAATCGCTATGAAAGAGTAGCGTATCCGTGCGCACTAAGGCGTTAGTTTTAAGGTACCAATGTCTCTGAAGGCGTGTTTTCGGTTCTCGCAGCTGTCTTTTGTTTTTGTAGTGTGCCGTTTTAATCATACATATACATAACTTGAAACCATGCCAGAAAGAGAAGCGAGGTCCGTAAAGCTCTAAGGCGTTGGTTTAAGGCACCAATGTCTCTGAAGGCGCGGTTTTCGGTTCCAACCACATCTTTCTTTTAGTTTCTGTAGTGTATGCGTTTTTTAATCATACATACATTCATTTGAAATCACAGAAAAGAAAAGCGTGGTTTCCGGTTCCACCGTTCCTTTTTGTTTTAGTGTAATGCGTTTTTAATCATACATATACATAACTTGAAATCACAGAAAGAGAAGCGGTCCGTGCGTCGTAAGGCGTTATTTAAGGCACCAATGTCTCTGCAAGGCGTGTTTTCGTTCTAATCATGTTCTTTTTGTTTCGTAGTAATGCGTTTTAATCATACATATACATAACTGAACTACAGAAAGAGAAGTGTGGTTTCGGTTCCGCACTGCCGTTCCTTTTTAGTTTCTGTAGTGTAATGCGTTTTAATTATACATATACATAACTTAAAATCACAGAAAGAAAAGCTGATGTTTCGGTTCCCTACCGCCGTTCTTTGTTTCAGTGTAAGGTGTTTAACGTAAATATACATAACTTGAATCACAGAAAGAAAAGGCTTGGTTCCCATCATTGGCCTTTTTGCTCTAGAAAATGTTTTAATCATTCATATACATAACTTGAAATCATAGAAAGGAAGCGTGGTTTCGGTTCCCACCGCTGTTCCTTTTGTTTCTGTAGTGTATCGCGTTTAATCATACATATACATAACTTTGAAATCTCAGAAAGAAAAGGGATGTTTCGGTTCCCACCGCTGTCTTTTTTGCTCTTGTAGTGTAATGCGTTTTTAATCATACATATACATAACTTGGAATACAGAAAGAAAGTGTGGTTTCGGTTCCCACCGTTCCTTTTTGTTTCTGTAGTAATGCTTTAATCATTCATAACTTGAAATCACAGAAAGGGAAGTGCCTGGTTCCCACTGGGCTGTCTTTTTGTTTCTGTAGTGTAATGCGTTTTAATCATACATATACATAACTTGGAATCACAGAAAGAAAAGTTGGTTTCGGTTCTTACCGCTTTCCTTTTTGTTTCTGTAGTGTAATGCGTTTTAATCATACATATACATAACTTGAAATCACAGAAAGAGAAACGTGTGGTTTCAGTTCCCAATTGCCGTTCTTTCTTTTCTGTTTCTGTAGTGTAATGCGTTTTAATCAAATATATACATAACTTGAAATCACAGAAAGAGGTTTTGTTTCTTGGTTCCCACTGCTGTTCCTTTTTTGTTTCTGTAGTGTAATGCTTTAATCATACATATACATAACTTGAAATCACAGAAAGAAAAGGTTTGGTTCCCACTGCTGTTCTTTTGTTTGTGAGTGAAATGCGTTTTTAATTATACATACATAACTTAAAATCACAGAAAGAGAAGCGTGGTTTCGGTTCCCACTGTTCCTTTTGTTTCTGTAGTAATGCGTTTTAATCATACATATACATAACTTGAAATCACAGAAAAAGAAGTTAAGTGTTTCGGTTCCCACCGCTGTTCCTTTTTTGTTTCTGTATAATGCGTTTTAATCATACATATACATAACTTGGAAATCACAGAAAGAGAAGCGTGGTCAGTGCGCTCTCTAAGGCGTTAGTTTTAAGGTAACTAATGTTCTGAAGGCGTGTTCTCGGTTCCAACCGCTGTTCCTTTTAGTTCTGTAGTGTAATGCGTTTTAATCATACATATACATGACTTGAAATCACAGAAAGGAAGTGTGGTTTCGGTTCCCACTGCTGTTCCTTTTTGTTTCTGTAATGTAATGCGTTTTTAATCATACATATACATAAATTGAAATCACAGAAAGAGAAGCGTGGTTTGGTTCCCTCCGCTGTTCCTTTTTTGTTTCTGTAGTGTAATGCGTTTTTAATCATACATATACATAACTTGAAACAACAGAAAGAGAAGCGTGGTTTGGTTCCCACTGCTGTTCCTTTTTTGTTTCTGTAGTGTTATGCCTTTAATCATACATATACATAAATTTGGAAATCACAGAAAGAGAAGCGTGCTCTGGTTCCCACCGCTGTTCCTTTTGTTCTGTAGTGTAATGCTTCTTTTATCATAAATATACATAACTTGAAATCACAGAAAGAGGCGTGGTTTCGGTTCCACCGCTGTTCCGTTTTTGTTTTCTGTAGTGTAATGCGTTTTTTTATACATATACATAATGTGAAATCTTAGAAAGAGAAGCGTGGTCCGTGCGCTCTAAGGCGTTGGTTTGGCGGTACCAATGTTCCTAAAGGCGTGTTTCGGTTCCTACCGCTGTTCCTTTTTGTTTCTGTGTAAGTAATGCGTTTTAAATCATACATATACATAACTTGAAATCCACAGAAAGAAAAGC
>CAXIVR010000016.1:0-16487 GCA_964035755.1 Teleogryllus oceanicus | reverse complement strand
TCTTCGAATTTTTGAATTTCCACGTCATGTTTGGTTTCACTAAGAGGAAAATAAATTTTTAGCTTCACTGTCGTAGGTGGCCAGAGCATTATCTGGCGCCACAGCAGTTCGTCTATCCGGGAGGTCCTAGAGTTCAGTTCCTCACTCTGGCAGGATTTTCGACACTGGCTAGGGACGAATTCAGATCCTGTTTGCAGGAGAATTCTATGGCCTGCTGCTCTCATTGGCCACTTCTGTGGTGTCTACGATCAACAGGGAGGCGAATGCCGGAGCAGTACCCTACCAATCGGGCCACGGGCCGCGCCTTGTCCTCTCCTTGTCCTATCCTCACCTCTAACGTACACACATTTATATGCACTACACTACCAAAATGTCGGAGACCGTCCGCGTGCTTAGAGCTATTCCGGCCAGGAGGGCCCGCTGGTAGGAAATTCCTGGTTGGAGAAAACCAGCAAGCCGACGGTAGGACGGCGCCGGATGTCACCATCGAGCATGGAGTCGATAAAAGACGTGCATTGCAGTAGGGACAATAACTTAGCAGTGACGCGCTTGGAACACGCTGTAATCAATCAATAATTGATTGAATTATTCAATGACCTATTTTGGCATGTTTCATGTATGTGGTCGTATTTTCACAGTAATATTCCTCTTCATTCTTCGAATGTACTGCCTTTCACATTCGCTTCACTGGGGAAGATGTAAATGAATTTACTTACCTTCATCACTCACCAGAATTATATAATTTTGTCTTCAAATTCTCTTTGTGAATAATGCTATGTGAGAAATTTTCTCAAATTTTCTGGTAAAAAAATGTTCTCAAGACTTTTTTGAGATGTAGACGCCTTATATTCTTTGTCTCTTGAGAAAATTATATATTTTGATAGATTGATATATATATATATATATATATATATTATATATATATATATATATATATATATATATATATAAGACTTATATTCCATTGGTGGCATCAACAAGCGAGGTGGTTGAAAACGGGCATCTCGAAGGTTGCGAAAGGAACATTTTCTTTCAAACGTCGAGGAAGTACAACAGATACTTCTCTTTCAAAAGTCGTTGAAATAGGACGAAGTCTTTTTACTAGATGAGTATGCGAGAAGAATTTTCTATTAGGAAACTCTAGCCAGATAGTGCTACAGAAATTTTGTAAGTGGAGGAAGGTTTGTATTTCTTGAAGATAACTAGTCTTTCGAGAGCTTGGGAGTCAAATGTTGTTTTGTGCATTACGACGAGTTGAACTGTAATTGTGCACGAAGGCCGACCCTAACAGTAAATATTACATTCAGTAGACTCGAGCCGAAGTGGAGAGAAAACTTGTTGTCGAAAGATGCTCGGGTTGTTAATAATTGCGGAAACGTGCTGCACACTAAAAATACGGCCAGATCGCCAGTTACAAACCGCACGCCGCCAAGAAATGCCGTCTGTGAATACATTCAAGATAGGAGAAGTCGATCAACGTTATAATTTATCACGAATTCCGAACGTGAATGGAACTGACTCTGTGCGCATCCGAAAACGTGGTATGAGATTTGGGTCACCGTGAGGAGGAGAGCTGCGTCAGGGGAACGCCGCGAGCGCACGAGCCCACCGTCGGCGCCGTCGCTTCAGTACTAGCTGGGGGATTGCCGCCTTTTGCCCGGAGCGAATCTGCAGGCAATCGACCACGCCCCCGACTCGATTCCGACCCTGCGAGCACGCCGCCTGAAATAGTAGCGGAATCCGAGTTCAGCCGCCGAGATACGCTTGGCGAGAGTGAGTGCCCGTGAAATTAGCAAGAACTGTTAGAAAGTTTATTTTCAGTTAGAATCAAAGGAAATTTTCTTAAAATTTATCTTGAAATGGTCTTAAAATTTTAATTTGTGGGAAGGCATTCCTAGCCTCCCATGATCTATGTTAAATTTACGAAAGAAAATGTAAGATAAAATTAAACAGGTTAAGATTGTAAGAAGTTAGTAAGAATTTTGGGATAGCCGATGTTAATATTAATTTCTGCCAGCTGGTGCGAGGTTTTGGTATGATTATTTAATGAAGATTAAAATTGGTTGGTGTCAGGACTTATATTCTGATTGCTTAATTAGTGTTAAAATCATTGTATGACTATTTGAGATTTTCCTGTAGGAAGAAAAAATTTTTTGTGGATTTAAATAATATTGCAAAGCAGAGGTTTGCATATTAAATTTGAAATTTTGTATCATTGAATATTTGCTTAATGACTTGTTTTCAAAGCACATCGAGCGCCTATCATTGAATGTGTGTGAATTTCTAAGCCACGTTTCCGCAGGGTTTCCCGGGGGGAGAAATACCTATACTAAGAGTGAACAACTGGTGAGCCCGGCGACGGAGCGGCGGAGAGGGCGCCCCACGTCGACGCTAGAATCTTTTTCGTGGGGTATAACCGCCCTTACCCTAATAAGTTGATGAATGCCGGCGCGTCGAAGGACACGACGGTTCCGTGAATATATATTCTCTTCAATACTTGTCTGCCGGATAATATTTTTTAACAATTTTTAAACTTTCGATGTGTATTTTCTTCTGCTTCATTATAGACACAAGATTATCTAAACGATGAACAGTGTATTTATTCGTTAGCGCTTAACATTTATTTCAATTTTATTAACTCTGCAATCACAATATTTTCTTATTTTAGACTATCTTTTCATAAAACATTTTCTCTAAAAGATATTGGCGATTAATTGGGAGTGCCTCTAGATTGAAGGCGTTAGGCAATTCTCGAAACACGTGTATAAGGGGCATTGGCTGAAACATACGCCAAAATTAGTTTAAATTAGAATCACATGTAAACGAACGATCATTACTAAGGTGTTTTAAAAAATTTTGCACTATTCACAAAGGATACGCTTTACCAATGAGCAAAAGCAATGAACAACACTATTAAGTAGCATCAGTATAGTTCTGAGTACTATTTCTGAATGTCTTTTTGTGATACTTCAGTAATTTGAATAGTGCAATAAAATGGTATGAATGGGCCAATTGAAATGGTATTAACGACTTCTGAATAAAGTTGTTTTATTTATAAAGTGGTAATGTAAATATTTAATTATTAATCTTAACTATTAGTTTTCAAGTAACGACTTAAAGCATTCAATATGAAACAATTTTCTGGTATAAATGTTTAAATGTACAGATTAAACTATGTGGAAACATTTGTTCAGAAAGCAGACATTTGTTTTCGTGCCAATTTAATTGCGCGCAAATAGATCTAGTCCTCGAACAATTTGAATTACAAGTGTGTTTTGATAACTTGTATAACATTGGTCTCATAAATAACAAATCATTTAGTTCTGTTTATTTGATTAAAAATGAAATGTCTAAAATTTTTAACATTAAATATAGCCATTAGAAACTAAATTGGTATTTCTTTTCCCCCTTTTCCACGAATTTGAAGAGCTGCTCAAATGCAGCTTTTTACGAGAGTAACGTCCCTAAAGGGCACCGCGCCGAGATCCATTGTAAAAACTATCTCCTCGTTTGGGCATGCATTCGCTATAATATGTTTTGGGAGGAATTTGTTACTTTCCGAGATAACGTTCAAAAAATTTTTTTTCCATTTCGACAATCACGGGGGCAGAATATGAGTAAAGGGAAAAATTTTGGGCGTGGGGGGATTGCGTATCTTCTGTTCGGGGGCCCCCAGTCATAAACGCAAATTCCAACTCCTCCTTTTTGCTTTTTTGTAAGACAGGCTTTAAATTTCCATTGTTTTTTCCTATAACCTTCGAAAAGTGCAAGAATAAGTTGACAAATTTTTATTGGAATCGCTTAAATCGGCAACAATAAAATACGAACAAACTTTTTTTATACATTGATGATCTAAAAAAATAATAAATATTTAAACAATGTTTTATTTATTAATAAAAATCGAAATGGCTTTTTTTAACATTAAAAATCATTGCAAACTAAATTGGCATTTCATTTCCCCCTTTTTTCACGAATTTGAAGGTGATCTCACGCGCTGTTTATAGGGGGTAACTATCTTGATGTGCCCCTTTTGTTTCCGTGGGCCCCGCACCAGAAGCAACACAAACAGCGGGAGCGGCGGCGGCGCGCCTGGCGGGGCGCGACGGGGGGCGACAGGCAGTGCCCCCCCGGGGCCCCTTGTCTGCGGTGAAAATCGGCGCGGCGCGGTGCGGCTCGCGAGTTGGGCGGGGGGGGGGGCGGCGGGGGGCGGGGCGGACGAGTGGACGGGGGCGCGGAGCCTGTGGGGCGAAGGGGGGCGGGGGCGGGGGGGAGGGCGCGGCCCGGGGACGGGAGACGGCGGAACTTTTTCCGCACCGGTGGCGCCCTCCCCCCCCCCCCGCGTTCCTCGCCGCCGGCTCGCTTTTTCCACGGGCGCGGCCGGGTTTCTCTGGGTTCCGAGCTGCGGCGCCGTGGGCACGGGCCTGAAATGACGGTGGTCCGTGCGAATTCTCTGGCGTCGATTCCACTTCATCGAATTGTCGAGCTCGATTGCAAAAATGTCTGTATTTGCGCTAACAATTATTTAATTTAATAAGAAATTAAATGTTTTGTAGCTATTGGAAGTTTTTTGTATTATTTTAATATTTCTGGGATTACGTACTAGTAATTTTGTACCAAAATATGTTTACTAAGTTACATGTTTTCTCTCTGTTGATTGTTAATCAACGTTTATTTTATTTCAGAATATTTTGAAATAATGGGAACGATTTAGAAAATCGTTGCTTCTTCATTTCTGGTAATTAGATGCACTATTATTCATTTTACCTAACTAAATATAATATACATTTTTACCTTTTGTTATCTGATCTGATTAATACATGTCGTGATTCATTGTTGTATTAAATAAAGGAGGTCTCTTACATTTTCTGTTGGTTTACTTTTCTTATTAAATCGTTATTCCTAAGCTGTCATTCATCGCCTTGTCTCCTTTGCTTTAAGCTACTTCTTTATGTCAATAGTTTCATTCCTGCGGACCTCCCTGCGGGTCTTTTAATCCGCGAGGTGCCATGTCGAGCGTTACTCGCCGGCGTGGTTCACTTTGCCGTGGGCTGTGGTCGCCCAACGTTATTAAAATATTAGCAGAATTTATGGGTTCGGCGTCGCCACTCAGCGCCAACGGTCTACGCAAACGCCCACTCGCTCATCACCATCCTACCCCCCCACACGCACAGCACTGCCCCAGTATCTCTGACGCAAATCATCGTCGCCGTTCTTCTGCAAGCCTCAACCCCTTTACATCCTCCTTTGTTTCAACGGCGTTGATTATTCGCATTCATCCATCATTCCCTTAGCGACTTCGGTATAATGGTTGGCGTATCAGGCTGTTGTATCCAAGTTTGCGGGTTCAAACGCGATCGAAACCATGGACTTTGAGGACGAGCAACTTTGTACGCTATCCTTCGGAGTAAAGTAAAGCCAGCTGTCCCATGTTGTAGATTCACTGCATATAAAAGATCTCAAAGTCTCAAAGAAGCCTCGAGTTAAATTAAATTCGCTTTTTTTGTCGCCCGAGTGATTCCTGCTTCCCTCCGCTAGATGGTGAAAGGAGCGAGCAAAGTTTCGTGGTCGGACGGAAGAGCATTTCTGATGACCCCGAGTCTCGCTTACTGAAATAAGGAACGAATTGTACTGAACTACCTATGCTAGGTCTTTCCTCTTCCCTCCGCTCTCACCCTTATTACGTTTTTTGCCTTTATGTCCTTCACCCCCTTCGTTCATATTCTCTCTGTTGTAGTCACTGCCTACACTTCCTTCTCCTCATTTCCCTTTTAAACGCCTAGTTCTCACATGCTTTAATGTCCCTGTCTTCGTTTTTCAATTCCACACTACCACTCATTTTCATGTATTGATGTTTTACTCTTCTTTATTCGTCGTCCTTTCAGCCACTTTGTTCACGTGTCGGACGCCTCCTGCCGCAGTCTGTCGATGAGGTCCGCGCGTGACCCTGAGCGGTGCCTTGGGCCCCTTAGGGCGTTTGCCCCACGCGACCCCTTATGAACCCGCGCCCGTGCTGCGTCATGCCACTCGCTGGGGGCGCTCCGCACGAAAACAGACGCCTCCCTCCCGACCGCTCCTCATTAAATCTTGAGTGTCTGCCGGCCTTGTTTAAGGAAAGTCGACTCAAAAATCTAACAAGTTTTGTTTTTAGTTTTGTTTAAATATTTAGAGTTTTCTTAACATTTTTGTACATAATTTAATGACATAACCTATAAAAAAAAATGCTTTACATTATTTATTTGTAGCTGTGAAAATTGTTGGAGTTTTTCACACAAAGTGTAAAAAAGCGTAACGATGAAACTAATACATCTAGAAGCCGTAGGTATGATTATTTTGATAGGACATTTCATTTCAGTGATTGATGCACTGTTAATGATATATTTTGATGTCTATTTTTCTTTTTGCGCTTGGGTTAGTAGTTAAATTTCTTGGTCGATTTACTACGTTTGTATACCTTTTAAGTTTGTCTAAAAACACTTTTTGGATGTATGTTCGTTTTGAATATAAAAATTATATTACTTTTCAAAATGAAAAAATTAAAAAGTTTCAGAAATTGGTCGAACTAACATTTTACTTTTTTTACTTATGTATTAAAAGGGAAAATAATGGAATTACAAAAATACAATCTCAAATTTTCGATCAAAATATGTGTTTAATGTTATTTTGAGTTTTAACTACATACACGTGAGATTAACGTTTATTAGTGGTGTTCAGGGACGCTAATATGATGCAAGTGGTGAGGTTATGTATGCAATTTTGTACGCGGAAATGGGAGGTTTATGGAGGGACGGATATGTCACAAATAACGTCGTCGGAATAGACGTTTTTGAGCCGAAAATTGGTAAATGTCAGAGGATCTTAAGATGTGCCATGCTAAAGTTCATTAATAAGAACATTTTTGAGAAGCACTTTACATAAAGCTCCTGTGACATTTTCAAATTTTTCGGGAAAAGGGGCCGAAATTGTTTTCTTTAAATTTTTTGCTTCAATAGAAGAAAGTCGACTTTCAAATATAGTGTATATCTGTTTTCCAATAAAATATCTGATTTTGAAAATTAGAAAAGTTGAAATTTATTATTCAAGTTGTCCAACCCCTTCAATATTGTAGGATATTTTTCAAATCAATTTTTCCTTGAATATTAATTCTCTAAATGTTATCGTGTCCTTTTTGAAGAAAAATGTTTTATTTTATTAAGAAAATTTGATGAAAGGTTTCGTCATAACGCGCATTCCTCTAGTTTGTATATACTGAATTAAAACGGTATGGTCACACAAGGTCACGAGCGAGCAGAAGAAGAGGATATTACATCCAATCGCGACCGGAAGAGATAGCCTAGGGATCAACTGATGTCTCTGCAGTCCCTCTGACCTGGAGGTCCTAGGTTCGAGTCCCGACGGTGGAGAATTTCCGACACTAGCTTGTCAGCCAGGTCGAATTCAGTCGCAGTCGGGAGGAGAATTCTAGCGGCCGGCCGCCTGATCGGTAGTTTCTCTGATCAACACCACGCGAATGCCGGAGCAGTTCCAACAAACGGCCACGGACTGTGCGAGATCTTTCCACACTACTTTATCCTATCCTCACCATTTACTAAAAGCGTTTTTCGTGATTGATGGCTCCTACAGGTGTGATCAATAGCTATTCGTTTTCTCCAGACAAGACAAATGGATTAGCGCAATTCTTCGCCGGTTCCATCAAGTAAATTCTGGGAAAAATTCTATAAAACACGTGTATTTGATGGTTTTATTGCACTTGCGGGGGACGTTGGTAAAAACGATTTGAATTTCTGTACTATTCCGACATTTACATAAATATCACTTGGGTTAATCAATTGGCAAAAAGTAAAACTATTTTTTTAAACAAAATTAAACAAATATTTTAATCGATATTTTTCATATAACTTTCTTTGTCTGAAAATTGACGGCCAAGGTAGCTGTGTCCTATTGAAGGAAATTGAAGACAATAGAATTTGAAAGGCACTCATGAAATTTACAAACATATATAACTTTGATGAAGAAAATAAATGACAATTCATGTGTTAATAGTATTTATTTACCTAGCATACATCAAATAGTTCTCAAATATCTTTTTATGTACGAGTTTGACCAATTTTTGTGACAGAAAAAGGAAAAATGTGTGTGACAAATTATCACATTTTATCGAAAGAAGTTCATTATACGACAATAAGTGTAATTTATTGAAATCATTTGTAACATTTATTGAAATCAATGTATTTTTTCTTAAAAAATTTGGGTTTTAGATATTTTCAGAGAAATTCACACACTTATTTTTAAAATGTTCAATTATTTGTTTATCGAAACAGTTACATTTACTGATATTTTACTTTTTCCCAGAGAAATTAGAATTCATGCAATACGAGTTGCCCTACTTGCGATAAACATTAAAATTAGGAATCAGTTGACATTGACATCATATTGCTCTGTTTGATGGTACTAGGAAATGACAGCAACGCTTTGTTCAGGATGAGAGTAATAAACATTGATGAATAAACTATGCTCCCCCTTGTGCTTTCATCCGTGTCGCGTGTCTCGAAGTGACAACAGAGAGATTGGATGTGATTACGTCAGGGTTCAAATTGATCGATTTTGGAATTTTCTGGTTTCTCTGATGAAAGTAAAAATTCCCAAAAAATATCGGTCGCAGTACTTGAGTTATAAAGAGAATATTAAAATTTAGTAGATTTTCTAAAATAATTCGTACATTTATTTTTGCACACTGACGGAGAGGAATGGATTGTGTGATCTGGGTGATTAAAACCCTTTTCCTCGTAAAGTAATTTTACTTAAAATATCTGGCCAATACAAATTCAGAAATTGAATAGTTCAATACTGTCTAACAAATTTACCTCATTGAAAGAAATAAAAATAAATCTAGGCCTAAATCTGGTTATTCGAAAATAAAACACATTTCTATTTATCAGAAGAGAATTCATGGTCTATACATTTTATTTAAAAATACTCTCATCAATCTGGTAGGTTTCAAATGTTTTTTTTAATTTCCAATTTATACAATACAGAGCTCACTAAAAAGGTTACCTTCACCATTCGTTTAAGCAACAGTTTTCGTGCTCGTGGAAAAAAATTAAAGAAAACTTTTGAAACCATTTTTGATACAAAAGATGCTTTATAAATTGTCTTTACTTAAAAATTACGCTAATATTTAAATATATAATTTTTACAACAGAGTTCATTAAGGAAATGTTTTTGGGAATCATAAATATTCTACTTTACAATGTTAGTTTTTTGAAAATTTTGAAAAATACAGGTAGTTTGGGAAAATGGAACTTCCCAGTTTTTAAGGTTCAATGCCAGTTAAATTTACATTTACATTTGTTCAGGATGAGTGTAATAAAATTAATGAATGAATGAACTATGCCCTTCTTTGCTGCTTTAATCCTATGCTAATCCTTGTGCTTTTATCCGTGGAAAAAACAAAGAAAATTGTTGTTAAAAATTTTAGAAAAAATTAAAAAGTTATTGTGTTTCATGCAAAATTTCATATTAAAAAAATGTTCATGATCGTATTCAGAGAGCTCTCTTAAAAATAGACTTAGTCTAATTGAAAATTCTTTATATTAAATATTGTGGTTATAGAAGACGCCGAAAAGTTTGAAATTTTCCAATTTGCAAGATTTAGGGGAAAATTTGGGAAATTTGCACCATTTTTAGGCGCCCTTTTCTACCGAGAACAAAGTGTAATAAATTATTTGGAATGATTTTCGAGAAAAGTTTGAAAATGTAAACTGTTCGTGAAAGTACCTCCAAAATCAGTATGTGTTTCTAACCATCTGTGTCTCGAGTACGATAGCCGAATAACAAATTTTGGAGAAAATCGCTGATCGATCTTACTAGGTAAGTACATAATAAGGTGAGAATGTAAAAAAATGTCCACAACTGATGATAAAATCGTTTTGAAGAACTGTTAAAACATTTTCGAAATTTGTTCATGAATTTGCGTTTTGAAAAAAATTTAAACGAACACCCAAAAGCAGTTTTCGACTTGAAATTGGTTTCAGACTTTTGAAATGTCCAGAAACAGTCCTTGATCCAGAAAATACATCTCTTTTTAAAGAGATTGACTTGGGACCAAATAGGTGAACATTTTCTGGCTTTTCACACTTTGGGTGGTATCTAATATCCGCTTTCCTACGTAAAAATGTTGTGACGTGAAATTTTTAAAAATGACTTAAAACTTTCCGAAAATAAATAATTTCTGAAAACAATTATTTAAATAATTTTAGATTGCAACATTTCAACGATAACTTCTGTATATTAGATTGAGATTAAATAATTTGATATGTACTTGCAAAATATTATTGTAAGAATTCAAGAGAATGAAATAAAGTTCTAATTTTGACTCTATTTGATGTCTTCCACAAATACAGAATATTGTTGTCCCTCATAGTTGACCGCCCCAAGTTTTGCCTTTAGAACAATTATTTTTACCTCTCACCTGCAATCAGTGCAAGCGCTGCATGGAAGATAAATAAAGCCACCGTGGTCTAAAACGTTTTTAATTTCCGTATGTCAGATGCAACACTGAAGTGTAATGAATCTGTTGCTGTAAATCTTGCAGAGCCACAAAGTTTTCTGGGGCAAGCAGCTTAGTCTCCAAATTGCGATTTGAAAGAGGTTGGGCGCGTGGCGATCGTCTCGCTTTAATCCAATCTGTGCCCGCGCTGCCGGACAGCGACCGGAGGGTCGATGTTGTTCGAGAGTTTCGTTCCCGCCGAGTGTCGGTGGAGCCTCGGTCGCCTATTCAGGCAGACGCCTCGGGTGCTTCAAGACGGCGCCCCCAAAACTGAGATTGCGCCATCCGGGAGCAGAAGGTTCGGGGGGCGCGAGTTTCCCTCCTCGCCGCGTCGCCCTCCCCGCCCCCGTTCGCCCCCGCCGCCGAGCTGTCGACCCCCCGCGGCTCCGCCTTCACACCGCCGTCGCTCCACTGTCGATCTATTATTTTTGCGCTTCCTTCATCATTTTGGTGGTTTCGTCATTTTGACATCCTTTGTTCAGTACATTATTCTTGATTCTGACCTCAGGTCTCTTTTCTGATGTCACATTTAAGCTTCTGATCCATTGGTATTGCTTTTCCGAGATTTATTTTACGTTAATCCGTCTCGTCTAAAGTGAGTTGTCTCAGTAAATTTCTACCAATTCTTCAGGGCATTATGATTTAGAATATCATCCTTCCTCCATTATGGAAATATTTTACTAACTTTGAGTATCTATATTACCATAACAAAACCCGTGTGTTATTTTTTACTAACTTCCCTTGTTCTCCGGAACTATTTACTATCAGCCCTTCCAATCGCTAACTCTATTTCGCTTGACATTTGATGATCCTCTTTGTTCGCGCTCACTTCATAATCCTCTCGAATATCCTCCTTCTTGTTCTTTAAAATTTCACCTGCCGTTGGACTTTTCATCCCTTCTCTCCGATTCTTCGCTTCTATCCGTTCAAGAAGCTACATTTCTCTCATACATTAATATTCTTTCTAAGTTTCCTTCCAGACCATCTGCTTACAACCCAACCCCCCAGTCCTCCCCAACCTCAAGAAAAAGACCTCGCCTTGACTTACACCAGCCATTTCCCTTGCCCACACTTTCAACGCCCCCGCCAGCACACTGGCCTCGTTTCCTGCTCCTCCCTGCTTTCCATGGCCCCTTGGGGGACACGCAGACATGCCCCTCGCTTCCCGGGCCCGGGTCCCGCCCCTTGACCGTCACCCTTCCGTCAGCCGCCCCGCCACACAGCACCATTACTCGCACGGAATCACCGCCACAACTCTGCCCCCTAACGTCCGCGCTGTCGGGTACGCTGTCGCCCGCGCTGTCGGGTACGCTGTCGGGTACGATGTCGCCCGCGATGTCGCCCGCGATGTCGCCCGCGATGTCGCCCGCGATGTCGCCCGCGATGTCGCCGCGATGTCGCCCGCGTTGTCGCCCGCGTTGTCGCCCGCGTTGTCCCGCGTTGTCGCCCGCGTTGCCCCCCGCGTTGTCGCACGCGATGTCGCCCGCGATGTCGCCGCGATGTCGTCCGCGTTGTCGCCCGCGTTGTCGCCCGCGTTGTCGCCCGCTTGTCGCCGCGTTGTTGCCCGCGTTGTTGCCCGCGTTGCGCCCGCGTTGTCGCCCGCGTTGTCGCCCGCGTTGTCGCCCGCGTTGTCGCCCGCGTTGTCGCCCGCGTTGTCGCCCGCGTTGTCGCCCGCGTTGTCGCCCGCGTTGTCGCCCGCGTTGTCGCCCGCGTTGTCGCCCGCGTTGTCGCCCGCGTTGTCGCCCGCGTTGTCGCCCCCGCGTTGTCGCCCGCGTTGTCGCCCGCGTTGTCGCCCGCGTTGTCGCCCGCGTTGTCGCCCGCGTTGTCGCCCGCGTTGTCGCCCGCGTTGTCGCCCGCGTTGTCGCCCGCGGTCGCCCGCGTTGTCGCCCGGGGTTGTCGCCCGCGTTGTCGCCCGCTTGTCGCCCGCGTTGTCGCCCGCGTTGTCGCCCGCGTTGTCGCCCGCGGTCGCCCGCGTTGTCGCCCGCGTTGTCCCCCGCGTTGTCGCCGCGTTGTCGCCCGCGTTGTCCGCCCGCGTTGTCGCCCGCGTTGTCGCCCGCGTTGTCGCCCGCGTTGCGCCGCGTTGCGCCCGCGTTGTCGCCCGCGTTGTCGCCCGCGTTGTCGCCGCCGTTGTCGCCCGCGTTGTCGCCCGCGTTGTCGCCCGCGTTGTCGCCCGCGTTGTCGCCCGCGTTGTCCCCCCGGGGGGCCCCCCGCTCCCGTTCCCCGTTGTCGCCCGCGTTGTCGCCCGCGTTGTCGCCCGCGTTGTCGCCCGCGTTGCGCCCGCGTTGTCGCCCGCGTTGCCGCCCGCGTTGTCGCCCGCGTTGCCGCGGGCCCGCTTGTGGCCGCATTGTGGCCCCGTTGTGGCCCGCGGATATGGTCCGCGTTGTGACCCGTCCGTTGGGTTCTCGTGCTTCTCACCCGCAGGTGAGAGATACCTGGTTGGGGAAATACCGACAGCCGACGAGTCGGCGTTGGTCGGTGCCGGATCTCACCATTCAGCGGGGAACATCACCCCCACCCGTGTCAAAAATGACGCGCCGGAATCACTCATCAACCAACCAACCAACCAACCTTGAAGGACTCTCTCGAAAATGCTGTTGGTATTACAGCATGTTTTTTTTTCTGATGCAAGAAATAAACAAAAGTCGATTTGTTTCACTCTGGCTTTTATTGGCTGTCGATGTTCAAATATTAATTACAAAATTGGGATTTTGTATCATTTATACGGAACTGACAACACCACTTTTAAAGAAGTAATAGCGTTTTCCCCGCAGTACTGAGATACAGGGGAAAGGTTAATTTGTGAGGGGCAATCGTGAGACCTTTGTCCTTCTTACTTCAGGATGAAATGATTGATGGAGGGAACACCATTAACATTCCAACACTTCACTTCAGCAATGACTGGAATGAATCCAGGTTAGTGTTCTGTGACGGAAGGTGCAACGACATACGTATTCCTATAAATCACTAAAAGATCGAGTGATACATTTTTTTTTTATTTCTATATTAACAATTAGAACTTCCCAGGAGACAGTTTAGAGGTAACACAGTTACACATTTTTTGAATCGTTGACGGGGAGGTTCTAGGGAAACGAGTTTTGACGAGGCAGATTTACGCAGCAGACTCGCGGCAGACTCTAGCGATATGGAGGATGCAGGATCTCGCACTTTAGCAGAGGAAAAATATCTCCATCTCCCAGGATATAACGTACATTATACTTCGGACTAATTACCTAAGTAGATGATGGTCGAAATCACATTCACTACTAATACACCCCGGTAACAAAACAGCAAAAACCGTCCCGAAGAAACCTGAAAACAAAAACCAAAAAACAACAAAAACAACGATATCGTAGGCTTCCGCGGTTAGATTGGCCGTAGCCGCCGATGTTGGGCCCACAGCTGACCGACATATCGCGGTCTTTTTTTGGGAGTACAGCCCTGAAGAGGACCGCGATATGTCGGGCGAACGTCGGCACCCCAGCCTTCACGCGGCGTCAAACCCGACAAACCCGATCAAAAAACAACGAACGAAGAAACCTGACTGCGGAAAATGGTTTTTGTCACCGCGTTCCACCACCTGAACGTCCTGGATTTTCAACCGTCGAGTCAGCGCTGGCGCGAGACCACCGCTTTGCCGGCCGCCTCGGAGGGAAACGCAGCCAGCCGGTTTCTATGGGAGGAAGGCGAGCGCGCCGAGTCTGCCTGGTCGAGGAAGGGGGCGGGGCGGGGCGAGGCCCGCCGGTGCAGAGCGAATGCAGGTGCGGGGGTGCGGAGCGGGCGGCGGGCGCGCTCCGATCGATGCGCCTCCCCCTCCCCCTCCTCCTCCTCCCCGCCCCCGCCTCCGCCAAGGAGCCTTTTGGTAGCGGCGCCGCGGGGGCCTTCGTTCCGTCTGAGGAGTCGCCCCCCCCCGCGCATGGTGCTCGTATACCTCCGCAGCGCACAAAGCCTGCTTTGCACCCGGGGCGCCTATTTTTGTAGACCGAGAGACAGAGGAAATTTCACCACTCGTTTTCATTAGTTTTGAATACGTAACGGAGTTGGTTTTAAATTTTAAAGGCGATTGTATATCATTCCCAAAAACATTCAAAGTTTTTACAACTATCACTGTTTTCTCAGAATGTTATTTGGCATCCCTGTCACAATATTTTTGCTTCCATTTACCTAAAGGAGCGTATGAATCAGCAATGTTTCAACCATATTGCTCTAATGTAAACGTGTCTTTTTTATACTTAAATAATAGTTTGCCCTGTAATTATCAAAATAACGGGGTGGCTGAGATGGCTAGAGCTTTACCGACTTGTTTGGGCCAAAAGGTACGGTTGCGGGTACGCGTTCTTGTATGGGGTATAGTTGTTTGTTCCTTGATTCTCATATATGTGCTGTCGGGGAGGGCCTCGCGTTCTGCTGATCCCAGACGAGACAAGCCCGCAAAAGTGAGGGTGTCTAGTGTATAGACGAATATTGGTCTCATTGGAACGTAAAGGTTAAGTCGGCTCGATAAAAGCCCTTGAAAAATATGATCAAGAAATAGATAAAAACATTTGAATAAACAATCAAATATTACTTTTGAACATTTTAAACGCGAATTTGACTACCTAAGAAAGCAAAAAAGAAATGTAACTATATTATTTTATAGATGATGATTTCGAAAGAAAGTAATTTTTCAATTGAAGAAATTCTGAAAAACGATCCATGAATATTTTTAAAGGGTTTTTTGGTATTGAATTAAAACACACATGTTCATTTGAACAAGGTTGTTAACTTTCGTTAGTCATATATAAACATACTAATTCATGTACAGATAGTCTTCAAGACTTACATAACAGTTTTTGAGTTATTCACTTCATGCAATCCTCTTTACAATATAAATGTTGAAATCCCTAAAGTAAAAACCAGTGGAGTTTTGGAATCATTTATTTTGTACACAAATGCATTGGGTCTGTATTAACTTCCCGAATTCTGCCTTCCACATTTTGCCGATTTCCACCAAAGCGGCGCGTTTAACGCTCTCGCCAGCCTCAAGGAAGGATCTCTTTCGCGCGCTAAATAGAGACGCAGCGTGCGCTGTTCGCCGACTCGGCGCCAGCTCCCGCGCCCCACGCTTGTGCGCGTCCCCCGCCCCGCCCCCGCCCGCCTCCACCCCCCCCCTCCACCGCCACGAAAAAGCCCGCCACCGCGCCGGTCTCTGACCCGCCTCCGCGCCTGCCGTTCCGCCGCCTCCCCCGCCGCCTCCACCGCCGCCTCCACCGCCGCCTCCACCGCCGCCTCCACCGCCGCCTCCCCCGCCGCCTCCACCGCCGCCTCCACCGCCGCCCCCCGCCGCCTCCCCCGCCGCCTCCCCGCCGCCTCCACCGCCGCCTCCACCGCCGCCTCCACCGCCGCCTCCACCGCCCCCTCCACCGCCGCCTCCACCGCCGCCTCCACCGCCGCCTCCACCGCCGCCTCCACCGCCGCCTCCACCCCCCCCTCCACCGCCGCCCCCACCGCCCCCCCCCCGCCCCACCGCCGCCCTCCAACGCCGCCTCCACCGTGTTAAATATCAAACTTGGCTGACCTCTTATTAATGACAATTTATTTAAAACGGTCGCCAGCGTTGAAAACAGCACATTGATAACATTAATTTTCGCTACGTAATATGTAGCGAACTGACCATGCATTTGCCAAGGAGATAATTATGCAAAGCTAACAAAAAGCTTCTAAGCTATCGAAATTCAAAAGATTGTCGTCACACTTGAACTTTCAAATGGACGCCCCAGGTTTTTAATGAAAAGGTATCACAACTTTATAGGATCTCAAATCAGGAGATATGACAATCAAATAACTTTCAATATAACACATTTATTATATAAACAATTTTACATATATTAGTTTTTCCTGATGGGAGGTTGCAAAGCAGCTGCGGAAAACAAAGCAGAATTACAATTTACAAGCAGAATGAAGG
>CAXIVR010000015.1:1992726-2030469 GCA_964035755.1 Teleogryllus oceanicus | reverse complement strand
AATAAAAATTTCCCCTTTCTTTTTTTAAAATTTAAAATTTATCAAAAAAAAAAAAAAACCCCCTTTTTAAAAAAAATTTTTAAAAAAAAAAGAATCCCCTTTTTAAAAATTTTTCATCCCCGAAAAATAACCTTTTAAAAAACATTTTTAAAAAAATAAAATTTTTTTTAAAATTTTTAAAAAATTTAAAAAATCCTTTTTAAAGAAATTCAAAAATGGAAATTTAGTTAAAACCCAAAAAAATTCTTTAAACATTTTAAATTTTTTTTTTTAAAAAAAAAAATTTTTTAAAAAAAAAATTTTAATTAATTTATTACCCCTTTTTAAAAAATTTTTAAAAATTTAAAAAAATTTTTTAAAAATAAAAAACAAATTTTTAAAAAACGGGGAAAAAAAAGGGGGTTTTTAAAATTAAAAATTTAAAAAAAAAAAACCCCCAAAAACTTCCCCTTTTTTTAAAAAATTTTCCCCCAAACCCCAAAAAAATTTTAAAAACCCAAAAAAAAAAAACTTCAAAACCCAAAAAAAAGAAAAAAGTTTAAACCCAAAATTTTTTTTTAGAAAAAAAGTTTTTAAATAAAAAGGGACCCCTTTTTTAAAAACCCCCTTTTTAAAAATTAAAAAACCTTTAAAAAATTTTTTTTAAAAAAAAAGAAAAATTTAAAGAAATTTTTTTAAAAAAAAACCCCAAAATTAAAAATTCGAAAACCCCTTTGGGAAAAATTTTAAAATTTTTAAAAGCCCCCAAAAAAATTTAAAAAAACCTCCCCTAAAAAAAATTTAAAAAATTTTTAAAAAACCCCTTTTAAAAAAAAAAAACTTTTTTTTTTTTTTTTTTTTTTTTTTTTTTTTTTTTTTTTTTTTTTTTTTTTTTTTTTTTTTTTTTTTTTTTTTTTTTTTTTTTTTTTTTTTTTTTTTTTTTTTTTTTTTTTTTTTTTTTTTTTTTTTTTTTTTTTTTTTTTTTTTTTTTTTTTTTTTTTTTTTTTTTTTTTTTTTTTTTTTTTTTTTTTTTTTTTTTTTTTTTTTTTTTACGAGATACAGCCATTTAAAGATTTCAATTTGGTTTATAGTAAAAATAATCAAAACTACGTCGATAAACTACGATTGTAATTAAAATTTGAATGAGAACCTTCAATAAGCATTTTTCG
Source organism: Teleogryllus oceanicus (assembly GCA_964035755.1). Taxonomy (NCBI): domain Eukaryota; kingdom Metazoa; phylum Arthropoda; class Insecta; order Orthoptera; family Gryllidae; genus Teleogryllus; species Teleogryllus oceanicus. The sequence continues at coordinate 2,029,321 of CAXIVR010000015.1, read as the reverse complement.
TAATTCAGCAAAAGAAAAATCTAGGTCAAACTCGAAAAGACGATTCCGTCTTTACTGTGAAATTAGTGCCCTACTTGAGACGCCTAAAATCACGTAATGTAAAAAATCAAAACTACTGTCGTACTAACTACGATTGTAATTAAAATTTTGATAGAACTCTTCTTTAGCATGAAATTCAGCAAAAATGAGAAAATCTAGGTCAAAACTGAAAAAGATCCGTCATTACTGTGGAAATTCGCCGTGCATTTAGAGAACAGCCATTTAAAGATTTCAATTGTTATAAAAAATAATCAAAACTACGTCGTTCTAAACTACGATTGTAATTAAAATTTGAATAGAACTTTCAATTTAGCATTTTTCGTAATTCAGCAAAAATGAAAAACTAGGTCAAAAATCGAAAGAGGCGATTCGCTATTCACTGTGGAAATTTCAGCCTGTAGGCCCTTAGTTTACGAGATACAGCCTTAAAGATTCAATTCGTTTAATAGAAAAATAATCAAAACTACTGCGTTACTAAAATAGTTGTAATAAATTTTATGAACTTTATTTAAAGATTTTTAGAAAATGAAAATAGTCAAACTCAAGAGGCGATTCCGTCTATTACTGGAAATTTCAGCCTCGTAGGCCTAGTCAAGAACAGCCATTTAAAGATTTATCGTTACTAGTAAATAATAAAACAGTCGTTACTAAAACTACGATTGATATTTAAGAACTCTTCATTTAAATTTCGAACAAAAAAAGAGAAAACTAGGTCAAACTTCGAAAAAGAGGGATTCTTCACTGGGAAATTCAGCTGTAGGCCTATTTACGAATAGCTTTAAGATTTCATGTTTAATAGTTAATCAAACTACGTCGTTACAAAAACGATGAAAATTAATGAGAACCTTCAAAGCATTTCGAACAGCAAAAAGAAAACCTGCAAAACTTAACGATCCGTCATCATGAAATCACCCTTACCCACTACAATACACCCAAGATTTCATTGTTAATAGTAAAAATAATCAAACTACGTCGTTACTAAAAAAATGTAATTAAAATTTAATAAGAACTCATAAGTTTCACAGAAAAATGAGAAAATCGGCAAACTAAGGATTCCGTCTATTCACTGTGGAAATTTAGCCTCAGGGCCCTTAGTTTACGAGAACAGCCATTTAAAGATTTCATTCGTTACATAGTAAAAATAATCAAACTCTGTCGTACTAAACTACGATTGTAATTAAATTTGAAGAGAACTCATTTAAAGCATTTTTGTAAATTCAGCAAAAATGAAAAATCCAGGTCAAAACTGAAAAAGAGGCGATTCCGTTATTCACTGTGAAATTTCACGTAGGCCCTTATTAGAGACAGCCTTGATCATTTGTTCTAGAAAAATAACAAAACTACGCGTTACTAAATACGTTGTAATAAAATTTTGTGAATCTTCTATTAAAGATTTTAAATCAGCAAAAATGAAATCCTAGGTCAAAACTCAAAAAGAGGCGATTCCGTCTATTCACTGTGGAAATTTAGCTGTTAGTTTAGAGAACAGCCATTTAAAGATTTCAATTTGTTTTAGTAATAATAAACTACGTCGTTACTAAACAGATTGTAATTAAATTTTGAAGGAACTCTTCATTTAAGATTTTTTCAAATTCAGCAAAAAGAAAATCTAGGTCAAAACTAAAGAGATTCCGTCATTACTGGAAATTAGCCGTAGGCTACTTTACGAGACAGCTTTAAATTTACTGTTAAGTAAATAATCAAAACATGTCGTATAATAGATTGTAATTAAAATTTTGATGAGAACTCTTCTAAAGCATTCTGTAAATTCAGCAAAAATGAGAAAATCCTAGGTCAAAACTTCGAAAAAGAGGCGATTCCCGTCTATTCACTGTGGAAATTTCAGCATCGTAGGGCCTCTACTTTACGAGATACAGCCTTTAAAGATTTCAATTTCTGTTTACATAGTAAAAATAATCAAAACTACTGTCGTTCTAAACACGATTGTAATTAAAATTTTAATAAGAACCTTCTATTTAAGCATTTTTCAAATTCAGCAAAAATGAGAAAACCAGGCCAAAACTTGAAAAAAGAGGCGATTCCCGTCTATTCACTGTGGAAATTTCAGCCTCGTAGGGCCCTTAGTTCATGAGATACAGCCATTTAAAGATTTCAATTTCGTTTACATAGTAAAAATAATCAAAACTCCGTCGTACTAAAACTACGATTGTAATTAAAATTTTGAAGAAGAACTCTTCTATTTAAAGCATTTTTTCAAATTCAGCAAAAATGAGAAAATCTCAGGTCAAAACTTCCGAAAAAGAGGCGATTCCGTCTATTCACTGTGGAAATTTCAGCCTCGTAGGGCCCTTTTTTTAGAGATACAGCCTTTAAAGATTTCAATTTCGTTTACATAGTAAAAATAAACAAAACTACGTCGTTACTAAAACTACGATTGTAATTAAAATTTTGAATAAGAACTTTCTATTTAAAGCATTTTTTCGTAAATTTAGCAAAATGAAAAATCCTAGGTCAAAACTTCGAAAAAGAGGCGATTCCGTCTATTCACTGTGGAAATTTCAGCCTGTAGGGGCCCCTTTGTTTACGAGATACAGCCATTTAAAGATTTCAATTTGGTTTCATAGTAAAATAATCAAAACTACTGTCGTTACTAAAAATACGATTGTAATTAAAATTTTGAAGAGAACTCTTCAATTTTAAAAAATTTTTCGTAAATTCAGCAAAAAGAAAAAATAGGCAAAAATCGAAAAAAAAAGGGATTCCTGTCTATCACTGTGGAAATTTTAGCCTGTAGGGCCCTTTCTTACGAGATACAGCCTTTTAAAATTTCAATTCTGTTTACAAGTAAAAATAATAAACTACCGTCGTTACTAAAAAATACGATTGTAATTAAAATTTTGAATTTAGAACTCTTCTTTTAAAGCATTTTTTTGTAAATTCAGCAAAAATGAGAAAATCCTAGGTCAAAACTTGAAAAAAGAGGCGATTCCGTCTATTTACTGTGAAAATTTTTGTGTAGGGCCCTAGTTACGAGAGTACAGCCATTTAAAGATTTCAATTTCGTTTACATAGAAAAATAATCAAAACTACTGTCGTTACTAAAACTACGATTGTAATTAAAAGTTTGAATGAGAACTCTTCAATTTAAAGCAAAGAACCTTTTTTTTAAAGCATTCTTTCGTAAATTCAGCAAAAATGAAAAAACCTAGGTCAAAAAATTCGAAAAAAAAGGGATTCCCGTCTATTAACGTGGGAAAATTTGCCCCCGTAGGGGCCCCCACATTACGAGAAACAGCCATTTAAAGATTTCAATTTCGGTTTTTTATAAAAAAAACTTACTGTCGTCACTAAAACTACGATTGTAATTAAAATTTTGAATGAGAATTTTTTTTAAAACATTTTTCGTAAATTCAGAAAAAAAAGAAAAAAAATTTGGTCAAAACCCCGGAAAAAAACGCGATTCCCGGGATTCACTGTGGAAATTTCAGCCTCGTAGGGGCCTTTTACGAGATACAGCCATTTAAAGATTTTCCCCTCGTTTACATAGTAAAAATAATCAAAAATTTCCGTCTTACTAAACCTACGATTGTAATTAAAATTTGAATAAGAACCTTTTTTTTTAAAGCATTTTTTTGTAAATTTTAGGGAAAAAAGAAAAAATTTTTGGTCAAAACTTTAAAAAAAGGCGATTCCCGTCTAATTTACTGTGGGAATTTTTTGCCCCGTAGGGCTTATAGTTTAAGATACAACCCCTTTAAAAATTAATTTTTGTTTAATAGTAAAAATAATCAAAACTACTGTCGTTACAAAAAATACGTTTGTAATAAAAATTTTGAATAAGAACTCTTCAATTTAAAGCATTTTTCGTAAATTCAGCAAAAAATGAAAAAATCCTAGGTCAAAACTTCGAAAAAAGAGGCGATTCCCGTCTATTCACTGTGAAATTTCAGCCTCTAAGGCCCTCACTTTACGAGATACAGCCATTTAAAGATTTCAATTTCGTTTACATAGTAAAAATATTCAAAACTACCGTCGTTACTAAACTACGAAAGTAATTAAAATTTTTAATGAGAACTCTTCTATTTTAAGCATTTTTTCGTAAATTCAGCAAAAAATGAAAATCCTAGGTCAAAACTTCGAAAAAAGAGGCGATTCCCGTCTATTCACTGTGGAAATTTCAGCCTCGTAGGGCCCTTACTTTACGAGATACAGCCATTTAAAGATTTCAATTTCGTTTACATAGTAAAAAATAATCAAAACTACCGTCGTTACTAAAACTACGATTGTAATTAAAATTTTGAATGAGAACTCTTCTTTTTGAAGCATTTTTTCGGAAATTCAGCAAAAAATGAAAAAATCCTAGGTCAAAACTTCGAAAAGAGGCGATACCTGTCTATTCACTGTAGAAATTTCAGCCTCGTAGGGCCCTTAGTTTACGAGATACAGCCATTTAAAGATTTCAATTTCGTTTACATAGTAAAAAATAATCAAAACTACCGTCGTTACTAAAACTACGATTGTAATTAAAATTTTGAATGAGAACTCTTCAATTTAAAGCATTTTTCGTAAATTCAGCAAAAAAAGAAAAATCCAAGGGCAAAACTTCGAACAAAGAGGCGATTCCCGTCTATTACTGTGGGAAAATTTTAGCCTCGTAGGGCCTTACTTTACGAGATACAGCCTTTTAAAGATTTCAATTTCGTTTACATAGTAAAAAATAATCAAAACTACCGTCGTTACTAAAACTACGATTGTAATTAAAATTTTGAATAAGAACTCTTCTATTTAAAGAATTTTTCGAAATTCAGCAAAAATGAGAAAATCCTAGGTCAAAACTTCAAAAATTGAGCGATTCCGCATATTCACTGTGGAAATTTCAGCCTCGTAGGGCCTTAGTTTACGAGAACAGCCATTTAAAGATTTCAATTTCGTTTACATAGTAAAAATAATCAAAACTACCGTCGTCACTAAAACTACGATTGTAATTAAAATTTTGAATGAGAACTCTTCTTTTTAAAGCATTTTTCGTAAATTCAGCAAAAATGAAAAAATCCTAGGTCAAAACTTCGAAAAAAGAGGCGATTCCCGTCTATTCACTGTGGAATATTCAGCCTCGTAAAGCATAGTTAACGAGATACAGCCATTTAAATATTTCAATTTCGTTTTTCATAGTAAAAATAATCAAAAGTAAAGTCGTTACTAAAACTACGATTGTAATTAAAATTTTGAATAAGAACTCTTCTATTTAAAGCATTTTTCGTAAATTCAGCAAAAATAGAAAATCCTAGGTCAAAACTTCGAAAAAGAGAGCGATTCCGTCTATTCACTGTGGAAATTTCAGCCTCGTAGCGCCCTTAGTTTACGAGATACAACCTTTTAAAAATTTCAATTTCGTTTACATAGTAAAAATAAATCAAAACTACCGTCGTTACTAAAAATACGATTGTAATTAAAATTTTCAATGTAAACACTTCTATTTAAAGCATTTTTGTAAATTCAGCAAGAATTAGAAAATCCTAGGTCAAAACATCGAAAAAAGAGGCGATTCCCGTCTATTCACTGTGGAAATTTCAGCCTCGTAGGGCCCTTAGTTTACGAGATACAGCCATTTAAAGATTTCAATTTCGTTTACATAGTAAAAAATAATCAAAACTACCGTCGTTACTAAAACTACGATTGTAATTAAAATTTTGAATGAAACTCTTCAATTTAAAGCAATTTTCGTAAATTCAGCAAAAATGAAAAATCCCAGGTCAAAACTTCCCAAAAAGAGGCGATTCCCGCATATTCACTGTGGAAATTTCAGCCTCGTAGAGATGAGTTTTCGAGAAACAGCCATTTAAAGATTTCAATTTCGTTTACATAGTAAAAAATAATCAAAACTACCGTCGTTACTGAAACTACGATTGTAATTAAAATTTTAATAGAACTCTTCATTTAAAGCATTTTTTCTAAATTCAGCAAAAAAAAAAAATCCTAGGTCAAAACTTCGAAAAAAGAGGCGATTCCCGTCTATTCACTGTGAAATTTCAGCCTCGTAGGGCCCTTAGTTTACGAGATACAGCCATTTAAAGATTTCAATTTCGTTTACATAGTAAAAAATAATCAAAACTACCGTCGTTACTAAAACTACGATTGTAATTAAAATTTTGAATGAGAACTCTTCAATTTAAAGCATTTTTTCGTAAATTCAGCAAAAAAGAAAAATCCTAGGTCAAAACTTGAAAAAGAGGATTCCCGTCTATTCACTGTGGAACTTTCAGCCTCGTAGGGCACTTAGTTTACGAGATACAGCCATTTAAATATTTCAATTTCGTTTGCATAGTAAAAAAAAATCAAAACTACCGTCGTTACTTAAACTACGATTGTAAATTTAAAATTTTGAATAGAACTCTTCAATTTAAAGCATTTTTCGTAAATTCAGAAAAAATGAAAAATCCTAGGTCAAAACATCGAAAAAGAGGCGATTCCTGTCGATTCACTGTCGAAATTTCAGCCTCGTAGGCCCTTAGTTTACGAGATACAGCCTTTTAAAGATTTCAATTTCGTTTACATAGAAAAAATAATCAAAACTACCGTCGTTACTAAAAATACGTTTGTAATAAAATTTTGAATAAGAACGCTTCCATTTAAAGCATTTTTTCGTAAATTCAGCAAAATGAGAATATCTAGGTCAAAACTCGAAAAAGGATTACGTCTATTTACTGTGCAAATTTCAGCCTCGTAGGGCCCTGTTACAAGATACAGCCATTTAAAGATTTCAATTTCGTTTACATAGTAAAAAATAATCAAAACTAAAGTCGTTACTAAAACTACGATTGTAATTAAAATTTTGAATAAGAACTCTTCTATTTAAAGCATTTTTTCGTAAATTAGGCAAAAAATTAGAAAATCCTAGGTCAAAACTTGAAAAAAAGCGATTCCCGTCTATTCACTGTGAAAATTTCAGCCTCGTAGGGCCCTTAGTTTACGAGATACAACCATTTAAAGATTTCAATTAGGTTTACATAGTAAAAAATAATCAAAACTACCGTCGTTACTAAAACTACGATTGTAATTAAAATTTTGAATGAGAACTCTTCAATTTAAAGCATTTTTTCGTAAATTCAGCAAAAAATGAAAAAATCTAGTCAAAACATCGAAAAGAGCGATTCCGTCTATTCACTTGGAAATTTCAGCCTCGTAGGGCCCTTACTTTACGAGATACAGCCTTTTAAAGATTTCAATTTCGTTTACATAGTAAAAAATAATCAAAACTACCGTCGTTACTAAAACTACGATTGTAATTAAAATTTTGAATAAGAACTCTTCTATTTAAAGCATTTTCTCGTAAATTCAGCAAAAATGAAAATCCTAGTCAAAACTTCAAAAAGAGGCGATTCCCGTCTATTTACTGTGGAAATTACAGCCTCGTAGGGCCCTTAGTTAAGAGATACAGCCATTTAAAGATTTCAATTTCGTTTACAGTAAATAATCAAAACTACCTCGTTACTAAAACTACGATTTAATTAAAATTTTGAATAGAACTCTTCAATTTAACATTTTCGTAAATTCACAAAAATGAAAAATCTAGTCAACATCGAAAAAAGGCGATTCCTGTCTATTAACTGTCGAAATTTCAGCCTCGTGGGCCCTTAATTTACGAGATACAGCCTTTAAGATTTAATTTCGTTTACATAGAAAAAAAAAATCAAAACTACCACGTTACTAAAAATACGTTTGTAATGAAATTTTATTGAACACTCTATTTATGGAATTTTAGTAAATTCAGCAAACAATGAGAAAATCCTAGGTCAAAACTTAAAAATTGAGGCGATTTCCGTCTATTCACTGTGAAATTTCAGCCTCGTAGGGCTAGTTTACGAGAACAGCCATTTAAAGATTTCAATTTCGTTTACTTAGTAAAAATAATCAAAACTACCGTCGTCACTAAAACTACGATTGTGTTTAAAATTTTGAATGAGAACTCTTCTATTTAAAGCATTTTTTCGTAAATTCAGCAAAAAATGAGAAAATCCTAGGTCAAAACTTCGAAAAAGAGGCGATTCCCGTCTATTCACTGTGGAAATTTCAGCCTCGTAGGGCCCTTAGTTTACGAGATACAGCCATTTAAAGATTTCAATTTCGTTTACATAGTAAAAAATAATCAAAACTACCGTCGTTACTAAAACTACGATTGTAATTAAAATTTTTAATGAGAACTCTTCAATTTAAAGCATTTTTCGTAAATTCAGCAAAAAATGAAAAAATCCTAGGTCAAAACATCGAAAAAGAGGGATTCCGTCTATTCACTGTGAAATTTCAGCCTCGTAGGGCCCTTACTTTACGAGATACAGCCTTTAAAGATTTCAATTTCGTTACATAGTAAAAAATAATCAAAACTACCGTCGTTACTAAAAATACGATTGTAATAAAAATTTTTAATAAGAACTCTTCTATTTAAAGATTTTTCGTTAATTCAACAAAAAATGAGAAAATCCTAGGTCAAAACTCCGAAAAAGAGGCGATTCACGTCTATTTACTGTGCAAATTTCAGCCTCGTAGGGCCTTAGTTTACAAGATACAGCCATTTAAAGATTTCAATTTGGTTTACATAGTAAAAATAATCAAAACTAAAGTCGTTACTAAAACTACAATTGTAATTAAAATTTTGAATAAGAACTCTTCTATTTAAAGCAATTTTTCGTAAATTCAGCAAAAAATGAAAAATCCTAGGTCAAAACTTCGAAAAAAGAGGCGATTCCCGTCTATTCACTGTGAAATTTCAGCCTCGTAGGGCCCTTAGTTTACGAGATACAGCCATTTAAAGATTTCAATTTCGTTTAATAGGAAAAATAATCAAAACTACCGTCGTTACTAAAACTACGATTGTAATTAAAATTTTGAATGAGAACTCTTCAATTTAAAGCATTTTTGTAAATTCAGCAAAAAAGAAAAATCCTAGGTCAAAACATCGAAAAAGAGGCGATTCCTGTCTATTCACTGTCGAAATATCAGCCTCGTAGGGCCCTTAGTTTGAGATACAGCCTTTAAAGATTTCAATTTCGTAACATAGTAAAAATAAGCAAGACTACCGTCGTTACTAAAACTACGATTGTAATTAAAATTTTGAATCAGAACTCTTCGATTTAAAGCATTTTTGTAAATTCAGCAAAAAAAGAAAAATCCTACGTCAAACTTCGAAAAAGAGCGATTTCCGTCTATTCACTGTGAAATTTCAGCCTCGTAGGCCCTTACTTTACGAGATACAGCCTTTTAAAGATTTCAATTTCGTTTACATAGTAAACAATAATCAAAACTACCGTCGTTACTAAACCAAGATTGTAATTAAAATTTTGAATGAGAACTCTACAATTTAAAGCATTTTTCGTAAATTCAGCAAAAATGGAAAATCCTAGGTCAAACTGAAAAAGAGGATTCCGTCTATTCACTGTGGAAATTTCAGCCTCGTAGGGCCCTTACTTTACGAGAACAGCCATTTAAAGATTTCAATTTCGTTTACATAGTAAAAATAATCAAAACTACGTCATACCAAAACTACGATTGTAATTAAAATTTTGAATTAGAACTTTTCAATTTAAGCATTTTTCGTAAATTCAGCAAAAATGAAAATCATGGTCAAAACATCGAAAAAGACGATTCCGTCATTCACTGTGAAATTCAGCCTGTAGGGCCCTTACTTTCAGATACAGCCTTTAAAGATTTCAATTTCGTTTACATAGTAAAATAATCAAACTACCGTCGTTACTAAACTGATTGTATAAATTGAATAAGAATCTTCTTTAAACATTTTTTCGTAAATTAAAAATGAAAATCTAGTCAAACTCGAAAAAAAAGGCGATTCGTCATTTACTGTCAATCAGCCTCGTAGGGCCTAGTTTACAAGATACAGCCATTTAAAGATTTCAATTTCGTTTACATAGTAAAAATAATCAAAACTAAAGTCGTTACTAAAACTACGATTGTAATTAAAATTTTGAATAAGAACTCTTCTAATTAAAGCTATTTTTCGTAAATTCAGCAAAAAATGAAAAATCCTAGGTCAAAACTTCGAAAAAAGAGGCGATTCCCGTCTATTCACTGTGGAAATTTCAGCCTCGTAGGGCCCTTACTTTACGAGATACAGCCTTTTAAAGATTTCAATTTCGTTTACATAGTAAAAAATAATCAAAACTACCGTCGTTACTAAAACTACGATTGTAATTAAAATTTTGAATAGAACTCTTCTATTTAAAGCATTTTTCGTAAATTCAGCAAAAATGAGAAAATCCTAGGTCAAAACTTCGAAAAAGAGGCGATTCCGTCTATTCACTGTGAAATTTCAGCCTCGTAGGGCCCTTAGTTTTCGAGATACAGCCATTTAAAGATTTCAATTTGTTTACATAGTAAAAATAATCAAAACTACCGTCGTTACTAAAACTACGATTGTAATTAAAATTTTGAATGAGAACTCTTCAATTTAAAGCATTTTTTCGTAAATTCAGCAAAAAATGAAAAAATCCTAGGTCAAAACATCGAAAAAGAGGGGATTCCGTCTATTCACTGTGGAAATTTCAGCCTCATAGGGCCCTTACTTTACGAGATACAGCCTTTTAAAGATTTTAAAATTTCGTTTACATAGTAAAAATAATCAAAACTACCGTCGTTACTAAAACTACGATTGTAATAAAATTTTTATTGAGAACTCTTCTATTTAAAGCATTTTTTCGTAAATTCAGCAAAAATGAGAAAATCCTAGGTCAAAACTTCGAAAAAAGAGGTGATACCGTCTATTCACTGTGGAAATTTCAGCCTCGTAGGGCCTTAGTTTACGAGATACAGCCATTTAAAGATTTCAATTTCGTTTACATAGTAAAAATAATCAAAACTACCGTCGTTACTAAAACTACGATTGTAATTAAAATTTTGAATGAGAACTCTTCATTTAAAGCATTTGTCTGTAAATTCAGCAAAAAATGAAAATCCTAAGTCAAAACATCGAAAAAAGGCGATTCCGTCTATTCATGTGGAAATTTCAGCCTCTAGGGCCCTTACTTTACGAGATACAGCCTTTTAAAGATTTTAATTTCGTTTACATAGTAAAAAATAATCAAAACTACGTCGTTACTAAAATACGATTGTAATTAAAATTTTGAATAAGAACTCTTCTATTTAAAGCATTTTTCGTAAATTCAGCAAAAATGAGAAAATCCTAGTCAAAACTTCGAAAAAGAGGCGATTCCGTCTATTCACTGTGGAAATTTCAGCCTCATAGGGCCCTTAGTTTACGAGATACAGCCATTTAAAATTTCAATTTCATTTACATAGGTAAAAATAATCAAAACTACCGTCGTTACTAACTACGATTTGTAATTAAAATTTTGAACGGAACTCTTCTTTTAAAGCATTTTTCGTAAATTCAGCAAAAATGAAAAATCCTAGTCAAAACTTGAAAAAAGAGGCGATTCCGTTATTCACTGATGGAAATTTCAGCCTCGTAGGGCTTATAGTTTACGAGATACAGCCATTTAAAGATTTCAATTTCGTTTACATAGTAAAAATAATCAAAACTACCGTCGTTACTAAAACTACGATTATAATTAAATTTTGAATGAGAACTCTTCAATTTAAAGCATTTTTCGTAAATTCAGCAAGAAAATCCTGGTCAAAACTTCCAAGAGATTCCCGTCTATTCATTGTGGAAATATAAGCCTCATAGGGCCTTACTTTGAGATACAGCCATTTAAAGATTTCAATTTCGTTTACATAGTAAATAATCAAAACTACGTCGTTACTAAAACTACGATTGTAATTAAAATTTTAATAAGAACTCTTCTATTTAAAGCATTTGTTCGTAAATTCAAAAATGAAAAATCCAGGTCAAACATCGAAAAAAGGCGATTCCGTCTATTCACTGTAAATTTCAGCCTCTGAGGCCCTTACTGAGATACAGCCTTTTAAAGATTTTAATTTCGTTTACATAGTAAAAAATAATCAAAACTACGTCTTACTAAAACTACGATTGTAATTAAAATTTTGAATAAGAACTCTTCTATTTAAAGCATTTTTCGTAAATTCGCAAAAATGAGAAAATCCTAGCTCAAACTTCGAAAAGAGGCGATCTCCGTCTATTCACTGTGAAATTTCAACTCAGGGCCTTAGTTTACGAGATACAGCCATTTAAAGATTTCAATTTCGTTACATAGTAAAAATAATCAAAACTACGTCGTTACTAACACTACGATTTATGTAATTTTGAACGGAACTCTTCTATTTAAAGCATTTTTTCGTAAATTCAGAAAAAAATAGAAAATCCTAAGTCAAAACTTCGAAAGAGCGATTCCCGTGTATTCACTGAAATTCAGCCTCTAGGCTTATAGTTTACGAGATACAGCCATTTAAAGATAAAATTTCGTTTATAATAAAAATAATCAAAACTAAAGTCGTTACTAAAACTACGATTGTATATAAATTTTTAATAGAACTCTTCATTTTAAGCATTTTTTCGTAAATTCAGCAAAAAATAAGAAAATCCTAGGTCAACTTGAAAATAGCTCTCTATTACTGTGGAAATTTCGCTCATGGGCCCTTACTTTACGAGATACAGCCTTTAGATTTCAATTTCGTTTACATAGTAAAAATAATCAAACTACCGTCGTTACTAAAAATCTTTGTATAAATTTATGTAACACTTCTATTAAGCTTTGTAAATTCAAAAATGATAAATCTAAGTCGAAACAAAATGGGCGATTCCGTCTATTCACTGTAAATTTCAGCTCATGGGCCTTAGTTTACGAAACAGCCATTAAGATTTCAATTTTCGTTTACATAGGTAAAAAAATCAAAACTACCGTCGTTACTAAAACTACGAATGTAATTAAAATTTTTAATGAGAACTCTTCTATTTAAGCATTTTTTCGTAAATTCAAAAAAATAGAAAATCCTAGTCAAAACTTTGAAAAAGTGGCGACTCCCGTCTATTTACTGTGAAATTTCAGCCTCGTGGGCCTATAGTTAACGAGATACAGCCATTTAAAGATTTCAATTTCGTTTACATAGTAAAATAATCAAAACTACCGTCGTTACTAAAACTAGTTGTAATTAAAATTTTGAATAAGAACTCTTCTATTTAAAGCATTCTTTCGTAAATTCAGCAAAATGAAAAAGCCTGGTCAAAACTTCGAAAAAGAGGCGATTCCCGTCTATTCACTGTGGAAATTTCAGCCTCGAGGGCCCTTACTTTGAGAACAGCAATTTAAAATTTCAATTTCGTTTACATAGTAAAATTCAAAATTACCGTCGTCACTAAAACTACGATTGTAATTAAAATTTTGAATGAGAACTCTTCGTTTAAAGCATTTTTCGTAAATTCAAAAATGAAAAATCCTAGTCAAAACTCGAAAAGAGGCGTCCCGTCTATTCACTGTGATTCAGCCTCGTAGCCCTTAGTTTGAGATACAGCCATTTAAGATTTCAATTTCGGTTACATAGTAAAAATAATCAAAACCGTCGTTACTAAAACAACGATTGTAATTAAAATTTTGAATGAGAACTCTTCAATTTAAAGCATTTTCGTAAATTCAGCAAAATGAAAAATCCAAGGTCAAAACTTCGGACAAAGAGGCGATTCCGTCTATTCCTGTAAATTTCAGCCTCTAGGCCCTTACTTTACGAGATACAGCCTTTTAAAGATTTCAATTTCGTTTACATAGTAAAAATAATCAAAACTACCGTCGTTACAAAACTACGATTGTAATTCAAATTTTGAATAAGAACTCTTCTATTTAAAATTTTCGAAATTCAGCAAAAATGATAAAGTCCTAGGTCAAAGCTTTAAAATTAAGCGATTTCCGTCTATTCACTGTGGATTTCAGCGTCGTAGGGCCTTAGTTTACGAGATACAGCCATTTAAGAATTCAATTTCGTTTACATAGTAAAATAATCAAAACTACCTCGTTACTAAAACTACGATTGTAATTAAATTTTGAATGAGAACTCTTAAATTAAAAGGACTTTTCGTAAATTCAGAAAAATGAAAATCCTAGGTCAAAACATCGAAAAAGGAGGCGATTCCGTCTATTCACTGTGGAAATTTCAGCCTCGTAGGGCCCTTACTTTACGAGATACAGCCTTTTAAAGATTTCAATTTCGTTTACATAGTAAAAAATAATTAAAACTACCGTCGTTACTAAAACTACGATTGTAATTAAAATTTTGAATAAGAACTCTTCTATTTAAAGCATTTTTCAAATTCAGCAAAAATAGAAAATCTAGTCAAACTGAAAAAGGCGATTCCCGTCTATTCACTGTGGAAATTTCAGCCTCGTAGGGCCTTAGTTTTACAGATACAGCCATTTAAAGATTTCAATTTCGTTTACATAGTAAAATAATCAAACTACCGTCGTTACTAACACTACGATTGTAATTAAAATTTTAACGGAACTTTTTTAAAGCATTTTTCGTAAATTCAGAAAAAATGAGAAAATCCTAGGTCAAACTTCTGAAAAAAGTGATTCCGTGTATTCACTAGAAAATTTCAGCCTCGTAGGGCTTATAGTTTGAATACAGCCATTTAAAGATAAAATTTCGTTTACATAGTAAAAATAATCAAACTAAAGTCGTTATAAAACTACGATTGTAATTAAATTTGAATAAGAACTCTTCTATTTAAGCATTTTTCGTAAATTCAGCAAAATGAAAAATCCTGTCAAAACTTCGAAAAAGGCGATTCCGTCTATTCACTGTGAAATTTCACTTTAGGGCCCTTACTTTAGAAACAGCCATTAAAGATTTCAATTTCGTTTACATAGTAAAAAATAATCAAAATTACTCGTCACTAAAACTAGACTGTAATTAAAACTTTGAATGAGAACTCTTCTTTTAAAGCATTTTTCGTAAATTCAGCAAAAAATGAAAAATCCTGGTCAAAACTTGAAAAAGGGGCGATTCTCGTCTATTCACTGGGAAATCTCAGCCTCGTAGGCCTCTTAGTTTACGAGATACAGCCATTTTAAAGATTTCAATTTCGTTTACATAGTAGAAAATAATCAAAACTACCGTCGTTACTAAAACTACGATTGTAATTAAAATTTTGAATGAGAACTCTTCAATTTAAACTTTTTCGTAAATTCAGCAAAACATGAAAATCCTAGGTCAAAACTTGAAAAAGAGGCGAATCCCTTCTATTCACTGTGGAATTTCAGCCCCTAGAGCCCTTACTTTACGAGATACAGCCTTTAAAGATTTCAATTTCGTTTACATAGTTAAAAATAATCAAAACTACCGTCGTTACTAAAACTACGATTGTAATTACAATTTTGAATAGAACTCTTCAATTTAAAGCATTTTCTAATTCACAAAATTAAAACTAGGTCAAACATCGAAAAAGAGATCCGTCTATTCACTGGAAATTTCAGCCTCGTAGGGCCTACTTTACGAGATACAGCCTTTTAAAGATTTCAATTTCGTTTATAGTAAAAAATAATCAAAACTACCGTCGTTACTAAAACTACGATTGTAATTAAAATTTTGATTGAGAACTCTTCATTTAAAGCATTTTTCGTAAATTCAGCAAAAATGAAAAATCTAGGTCAAAACTTCAAAAAGAGGCGATTCCCGTCTATTCACTGTGGAACTTTCAGCCTCGTAGGGCCCTTAGTTACGAGATACAGCCATTTAAAGATTTAATTTCTTTCATAGTAAAATAATCAAACAACGTGTTACTAAAACTACGATTGTAATTAAAATTTTGAATGAGAACTCTTCATTTAAAGCATTTTTCGTAAATTCAGCAAAAATGAAAAATCTTAGGTCAAAACTCTCGAAAAAGAGGGATTCTCGTCTATTCACTGTGAAATTTCAGCCTCATAGGGCTCCTTATTTATGAGATACAGCCTTTTAAAGATTTCAATTTCGTTTCATATAGTACAAAATAATCAAAACTACCTGTCGTTACTAAAAATACGATTGTAATGAAAATTTTTATTGTAAACACTTCTATTTAAAGCATTTTTGTAAATTCAGCAAAAATGAAAATCCTAGGTCAAAACTTCAAAATTGAGGCGATTCGCTATTCACTGTGGAAATTTCAGCCTGTAGGCCTAGTTTAGAGAAACAGCCATTTAAAGATTTCAATTTGTTTACATAGTAAAAATAATCAAAACTACTGTCGTCACTAAAACTACGATTGTAATTAAAATTTTGAATAGAACTCTTCTATTTAAAGCATTTTTTCGTAAATTCAGCAAAAAATGAGAAAATCCTAGGTCAAAACTTCGAAAAAAGAGGCGATTCCCGTCTATTCACTGTGGAAATTTCAGCCTCGTAGGGCCCTTAGTTTACGAGATACAGCCATTTAAAGATTTCAATTTCGTTTACATAGTAAAAAATAATCAAAACTACCGTCGTTACTAAAAACTACGATTGTAATTAAAATTTTGAATTAGAACTTTAATTTAAACATTTTTTGTAAATTCAGCAAAAATGAAAACCTAGGTCAAAACATCGAAAAAAGAGGCGATTCCTGTCTATTCACTGTGGAAACTTTCAGCCTGTAGGGCCCTTAGTTTACGAGATACAGCCTTTAAAGATTTTAATATTCGTTTCATAGTAAAAAATAATCAAAACTAACTCGTCGTTACTAAACTACGATTGTAATTAAAATTTTGAATAAGAACTCTTCATTTAAAGCAATTTTTCGTAATTCAGCAAAAATGAAAAATCCTAGGTCAAAACTTCGAAAAAAGGATTCCTGTCTATTCACTGTGAATTTCAGCCTCGTAGGCTTATTGTTACGAGAAACAGCCATTTATAGATTTCAATTTCGTTTACATAGTAAAAATAATCAAAACTACCGTCGTACTAAAAACTACTATTGTAATTAAAATTTTGATTGAGAACTTTTATTTAAAGCATTTTTTTGTAAATTCAGAAAAAATGAGAAAATTCTAGGTAAAACTTCGAAAAAGAGGCGATTCCGTGTATTCACTATAAATTTCAGCCTCAGGCTTTTTTTAGAGATAAGCCATTTAAAGATAAAAATTTTTTATATAAAAAATAATAAAACTAAAGTCGTTACTAAAACTACGATTGTAATTAAAATTTTTTAAAGAGAACTCTTCATTTTAAGCATTTTTTTAAAAACAGCAAAAAAAAGGGAAAAACCTAGGTCAAAACTTTGAAAAAATGGGACTCCCCTCTATTTATATGGAAATTTCAGCCTTTAGGGATGAACAAAATACAGCCATTTAAAGATTTCAATTTGTTTAATAGTAAAAAAAAACAAAAAAACTGTCGAGTAAAACTAGATTGTAATTTAAATTTTGAAAAGAACTTTTTATTTAAAAATTCTTTTGTAAATTTGAAAAATGAAAAAAAAGGGCAAAACTTAAAAAGAGGCGATTCCGTCTATTCGTTGGGGAAAATTTAGCCTTGTAGGCCCTTAATTGAGAAACAGCCATTTTAAAAATTTCAATTTTGTTTACATTAAAAATAACAAAATTACGTCCACTAAAAATACGATTGTAATTAAAATTTTTAAAAAGAACTCTTCTTTTAAAGCATTTTTCGTAAATTAGCAAAAAAGAAAAATTTTTGGTAAAAATTCGAAAAAAAGGCGATTCCGTCTATTCATTGGGGGAATTTTTTAGCCTCGTAGGGTTTTTAGTTTAAGGGTACAGCCATTTAAAAATTTCAATTTGTTAATAGTAAAAATAATCAAAACTACGTCGTTCTAAAAATAGTTTGTAAGAAAAATTTTTTTTGTGAAACTTATTTAAAGCATTTTTTTTTTCGTAAATTTGCAGAAAAAAGAGAAAATCCAGGTCAAAACTTCAAAATTGAGGCGATATTTTATTCACTGTGGAAAATTTTTAGCCTGTAGGGTTTTTTTCGAGAAACCGCCATTTAAAGATTTCATCGTTTACATAGTAAAAAAAACAAAACTACGTCGTCACTAAAAATACGATTGTAATTTAAAAAATTTTTAAAAGAATCTTATTTAAAGCAATTTTTCGCAAATTCAGCAAAAATGAGAAAATCCAGGGCAAAACTTCCAAAAAAAAGGGGTTCCGTCATTCATTGTGAAATATGCCCGTAGGGCCCCATTTACGAGAACAGCCCTTTTAAAAATTTCAATTTTTTTACATAGTAAAAAAAAATCAAAACTACCTGTTTTCTTTAAAAAATAGATTGTAATTAAAATTTTGAATAAGAACTCTTCATTTAAAGCATTTGTTCAAATTTCCAAAAATGAAAAACTTTTAAAAAATAAAAAGAGGATTCCCGTCTATTCACTGTGGAAATTTCAGCCTGTAGGCCCTTTTCTTTACGAACAGCCTTAAAGATTTTAATTTCGTTTACATAGTAAAATAATCAAAACACTGGGGTTTTAAAAATACGATTGTAATTAAAATTTTGAATAAGAATTTCATTTAAAGCATTTTTCGTAAATTCAGCAAAAAAGAGAAAAACCAGCTCAAAAATTCGAAAAAAAGGCGATTCCCCTCTATTCACTGTGGAAATTTCAACCCTTTTGGCCCTTTTAATTTCGAGATGCCCTTTAAAGATTTCAACTGTTTAATAGTAAAAATAATCAAAACTACGTCTTATAAATAGATTGTAATTAAAATTTTTAAGGGGAAACCTTCTATTTAAAGCATTTTTTCGTAAATTTAGAAAAAATGAGAAAATCCTAGGTCAAAAATTGAAAAAAAATTCCTGTATTCATATGGGAAATTTGTTTGTAGGGGATAGTTTAGAGATACAGCCATTTTAAAAATAAAATTTTTGTTTTCAAAAAAAAAAATCAAAACAAAATCGTTACTAAATTACGATTGTATATAAAATTTTTTAAAGAGAACTCTTCTATTTTTAAACATTTTTGTAAATTCAGCAAAAAAAAAGAAAACCTGGTCAAAAATTGAAAAAGTGGCGATCCTGTCTATTTACTGTGGAAATTTCAGCCTTAGGGCTTACAGAGATACAGCCTTTAAAGATTTCATTTGTTAATAGTAAAAAAAAATCAAAACTACGTCGTTACTAAAAAAACGTTTTTTTGAAAATTTTATTGTGAACATTTATTTTAAAAATTTTTCGTAAATTTAGCAAAAAAGATAAAACTTTGGTCGAAATTCAAAAATTGGATTCCGTCTATTCACTGTGGAAATTTCACCCCAGGGCCTTAGTTTACGAGAAAAGCCATTAAAGATTTAAATTTGTTTACATAGTAAAAATCAAAACTACGTCGTTATAAAAAATACAATGTAATTAAAATTTAATGAGAACTCTTCTATTTTAAGCATTTTTCGTAAATTCAGCAAAAATGAGAAAACCCCGGGCAAAAATTTGAAAGTGGGATTCTCCATTTATGTGAAAATTTTAGCTGTAGGGGGCCCATAGACGATACGATTTAAAGATTTCAATTTTTGTTTTCATGTAAAAATAATCAAAACTATTCACTAAAACTAGGGTTGTAATTAAAATTTTGAATAAGAACTCTTCTATTTAAAGCATTCTTTTAAATTGCAAAAAAGAAAAAATAGGGCAAAACTTTAAAAAAAAGGCGATTCCGTCATTCATGTGGAAATTTCAGCCTGTAGGGCCCTTACTTTGAAAAAGGCAATTTAAAATTTCAATTTTTTTTAATAGTAAAAAAATTTAAAAATTTTGTCACTAAAAATAATTTTAATTAAAATTTTGAATGAGAACTCGTTTTAAAGCATTTTTTCGTAAATTTAGCAAAAAAAAAAACCAGGGCAAATTCGAAAAAAAGGCGATAGTCTATTCACTGTGGAAATTTCAGCCTGTAGGGCCCTTAGTTTAGGATAACCCCTTTAAAGATTTCAATTTCGGTTAATAGTAAAAAAAAATCAAAACTACCGTCGTTACTAAAACAACGATTGTAATTTAAAATTTTAATGAGAACTTTCAATTTAAAGCATTTTTCAAATTCAGAAAAATGAAAATCCGTCAAAACTGACAAAGAGGCATTCCCGTCTATTCACTTGGGGGAATTTGTTGAGGGCCCTTTTTTTAGAGATACAGCCTTTAAAGATTTCAATTTTTTGTTTACATAGTAAAAATAATCAAAACTACTGTCACTTTAAAACACGATTGTAATTTAAATTTTTAATAAGAACTCTTTATTTAAAGAATTTTTGAAATTCAGCAAAAATGAAAAAGTCCTAGGTCAAAGCTTTTAAAAAATTTAAGGATTTCCGTTATTCACTGTGGAAAATTTAGGCGAGGCCCCTTTTTTACGAGATACAGCCCTTTGAACAATTTGTTTAAAGTAAAAATAATCAAAATACGTCACAAAACTACGATTTAATTAAAAAATTTTAATGAGAACTCTTTAAAATTAAAGGACTTTTTCAAATTAGCAAAAAAGAAAAAACCAGGTCAAAAAATCGAAAAAGAGGCGAATCCGTCTATTCACTGGGAAATTTTTGCCTGTAGGCCTTATTTACGAGATACAGCCTTTTTAAAATTTAATTTTTTGTTTCATAGTAAAAAAAATTAAAAATACCGTCGTTAAAATCGATTGTAATTAAAAAAATTTTTAATAAGAACTTTTCATTTAAAACATTTTTTTGTAAACAGCAAAAATGAGAAAATCCGGAAAAAACTGAAAAAAAGGGGTTCCGTCATTCACTGTAAAAATTTTACCTGTAGGGGGCCCTTAGTTTACGAGATACAGCCATTTAAAGATTTCCCCCTTTTTGTTTTAAAATAAAAAAATAAAAATACCTGTTACTAAATCAATTGTAATTTAAAAAATTTAAAAGGGGAAATTTTTTTTAAAGCATTTTTCAAATTCAGAAAAAAGAGAAAATCCAGGTCAAAAATTGAAAAAAAGGCGATTCCCTGTATTCACTATGAAAATTTCAGCCTCGTAGGGCTTATAGTTTAAGATACAGCCATTTTAAAAATAAAATTTGTTTACATAGTAAAAATAATCAAAAATAAAATCGTTAAAACAGATTTAATTAAAATTTTGAATAAGAACTCTTCTATTTAAAGATTTTTCGTAAACGCAAAAAAAGAAAAAAACCTGTCAAACTTTGAAAAAGAGGGGTTCCGTTATTACTGTGAAATTTAGGGGAGGGCCCCTTTCTTTACGAGAAACAGCCATTTAAAGATTTCAATTTGTTTAATAAAAAAAAATTTTAAAAATTACTTTTCACTAAACTACGACGTAATTAAAACTTTGAATGAGAACTTCTTTTAAAGCATTTTTTCAAATTCAGCAAAAAAGAAAAATTAGGTCAAAACTTAAAAAAGGGGGGATTCTGTCTATTCACTGTGGAAATTTAGTGGGCCCTTTTTTGTTTACGAGATCAGCCAAAAGATTTCAATTTCTGTTTAAAAGTAAAAATAACAAAAAATACCGTCGTTACTTAAAAATACGATTGTAATTAAAATTTTGAATGAGAACCCCTTTAATTTAAAACATTTTTTAAATTAGCAAAAAAATGAAAAAAACCTGGTCAAAACTTGAAAAAGAGGCGAATCCTTTTTTTCCCCTGGGGAAAATTTCCCCGCCCGTAGAGCCCTTTTCTTACGGGGTACAGCCTTTTAAAGATTTCAATTTGTAATAGTTAAAAATAATCAAAAAAATTTTCTTACTTTTAAAATCGATTTAAAAATTTTTAATGAGAACTTTCTTTTAAAACATTTTTTGTAAATTCAGAAAAAAAAAACCTAGGTCAAAAATCGAAAAAGAGGGATTCCTTTTCATTCACTGTGAAATTTGCTGTAGGCCTTTTTTCGAGATGTTTTAAAGATTTTAATTTTGTTTTAAAAGTAAAAAAACAAAATACTGTCGTTACTAAACTAGATTTAATTAAAATTTTTATTGAGAACTTTTTTTTATTTAAAACATTTTTTTGTAAATTCAGAAAAATGAAAATCCCTAGGTCAAAACTTTAAAAAAAAAGGCGATTCCTGTCTATTCATTGGGGAAATTTTTAGCCTGTAGGCCCTTTTTTTTAGAGATACAGCATTTAAAGATTTTAATTTCGTTTGCATAGTAAAAAAAATCAAAACAACTGTCGTTACTAAAACTACGATTGTAATTAAAATTTTGATTGAGAACTCTTCTATTTAAAGCATTTTTCGTAAATTCAGCAAAATGAAAATCCTAAGTCAAAACTTCGAAAAAGGCATTCCCGTCTATTCACTGTGGATATTTCAGCCTCGTAGGGCCCTTGTTACGAGATACAGCCATTTAATGATTTCAATTTCGTTTGCATATAAAAAATCAAAACTACCGTCGAAATATAACTATAGTTGTAATTAAAATTTTGAAGAGAACTCTTCAATTTAAAGCATTTTTCGTAAATTCAGCAAAAATGAAAATCCTCGGTCAAACTTCGAAAAAGAGGCGATTCCGTCTATTCACTGTGAAATTTCAGCCTGAGTAGGCCCTTAGTTTACGAGATACAGCTATTTAAAGATTTCAATTTTGTTTACATAGTAAAAAATAATCAAAACTACCGTTGTTACTAAAAATACGATTGTAATTAAACTTTTGAATCAGAACTCTTCTATTTAAAGCGTTTTTTCGTAAATTAGAAAAATGGAAAATCCTAGGTAAAAACTTCGAAAAAAGAGGCGATTCCCGTCTATTCACTGCGAAAATTTCAGCCTCTATACTTAGTTTACGAATACAGCCATTTAAGATTTCAATTTCGTTTACATATAAAAATAATCAAAACTACGTTATTACTAAAAATACGATTGAATTAAACTTTTGAATAGAACTCTTCTATTTAAAGCTTTTTCGTAAATTTAGAAAAAATAGGAAAATCTAAGTCAAAACTTAAAAAGGCGATTCCCGTCTATTCACTGTGAAATTTCAGCCTCTATGCTTATATTTACGAGATAAAGCCATTAAAGATTTCAATTTCGTTTACATAGTAAAATTAATCAAAACTACGTCGTTACTAAAAATACGATTGTAGTTAAAATTTTGAATAGGGAAATCTTCGATTTAAAGCATTTTTCGTAAATTTAGCAAAAATGGGAAAATCCTAGGACAAAACTTCAAAAAAGGCGATTCCGTCTATTCACTGTGGAAATTTCAGCCTCGTAGGGCTTATAGTTTACGAATACAGCCATTTAAAGATTCCAATATGGTTTACATAGTAAAATAATCAAAACTACCGTCGTTACTAAAAATACGTTGTAATTAAACTTTGAATGAGAACTCTTCTATTTAAAGCTTTTTCGTAAATTTGAAAAAATGGGAAAATCCTAGTCAAAACTTCAAAAAAGAGGCGATTCCCGTCTATTACTGTGAAATTTCAGCCTCGTAGGGCTTATATTTTACGAGATACCAATTAAGATTTCAATTTCGTTTAATAGTAAAATTAATCAAAACTCCGTCGTTACTAAAAATACGATTGTAGTTAAAATTTTGAATGTGAACTCTTCGATTTAAGCATTTTTCGTAATTTGCAAAAATGGAAAATCCTAGTCAAACTTCGAAGAAGAGGCGATTGTATTCACTGTGGAAATTTCAGCCTCGTAGGGCTTATAGTTTACGAGATACAGCCATTTAAAGATTCCAATTTCGTTTACATAGTAAAAAATAATCAAAACTACCGTCGTTACTAAAAATACGATTGTAATTAAACTTTTGAATGAGAACTCTTTAATTTAAAGCATTTTTCGTAAATTCAGCAAAAAATGAAAATCCGGTCAAAACTGAAAAGAGCGATTCGTCTATTCCTTTGAAATTTCAGCCTCGTAGGGCCTTAGTTACGAGATACAGCCATTTAAAATTTCAATTTCGTTTAATAGTAAAAATAATCAAAACTACCGTTATTTACTAAAATACGATTGTAATTAAACTTTTGAATACACTCTTCTATTTAAAGCTTTTTCGTAAATTTAGAAAAGATGGGAAAATCCTAAGTTAAAACTTCAAAAAAGCGATTCCTTCTATTCATGAATTTCAGCCTCGTAGTGCGTATATTTAGAGATACAGCCATTAAGATTTCAATTTCGTTTACATATAAATTAATCATAACTACCGTCGTTACTAAAAATACGATTGTAGTTAAAATTTTGAATTGAACTCTTCGATTAAGCATTTTTTGTAAATTTAGCAAAATGGGAAAATCCTAAGTCAAAACTTCAAAAAGGAGCGATTCCCGTCTATTACTGTGAAATTTCAGCCTCGTAGTGATATATTTTACGAGATACAGCCATTTAAGATTTCAATTTCGTTTACATAGTAAAATTAATCAAAACTACCGTCGTTACTAAAACACGATTGTATTAAAATTTTGAATATGAACTCTTCGATTTAAACATTTTTCGTAAATTTAGCAAAATGGGAAAATCTAGGTCAAAACTTCGAAAAAGAGGCGATTCCCGTCTATTCACTGTGAAATTTCAGCCTCGTAGGGCTTATAGTTTACAGATACAGCCAATTAAAGATTTCAATTTCGTTTACATAGTAAGAATTAATCAAAACTACCGTCGTTACTAAAAATACATTGTAATTAAAATTTTGTATCAGAACTCTTCTATTTAAAGCATTTTTCTAAATTCACAAAAATGAAAATCCTAAGTCAAAACTTCGAAAAAAGAGGCGATTCCGTCTATTCACTGTAAATTTCAGCCTCTATAGCTTATATTTACAGATAGCCAATTAAAGATTTAAATTGTGTTTACATAGTAAAAAATAATCAAAGCTTCCGTCTTTACTAAATCTACAATTGTAATTAAAATTTTGAATAGAATCTTCTATTTAAAGCATTTTCGTAAATTCAGAAAAATGAGAAAATCTGGTCAAAACTTTGAAAGAAGCGATTCCGTCTATTCATAGGATTTCAGCCTCATAGGGCTTGTAGTTTACGATACAGCCATTTAAAATTCAAATTCGTTTACATAGTAAAAAATAATCAAAACTTCCGTCTTTACTAAAACTACGATTGTAATTAAAATTTTGAATGAAACTCTTCTACTTAAGCATTTTTCTAAATTCAGCAAAATAGAAATCTGTCAAAACTTCCAAAAAGGGCGATTCCGTGCATTTACTATAATTTCAGCCTCGTAGGGCTTATAGTTTACGAATACAGCCATTTAAAGATTTCAATTTCGTTTACATAGTAAAATTAATCAAAACTACCGTCGTTACTAAAATACGATTGTAATTATAATTTTAATGTAATCTTTGATTTAAAGCATTTTTCTAAATTCAGAATAAATGAGAAAGGCCTGAGTCAAAACTTCGAAAAAGAGGCATTTCCGTCTATTCACTGTGGAAATTTCAGCCTCTAGGCTTATATTTTACGAGATACAGCCATTTAAAGATTTCAATTGCGATTACATAGTAAAAATTAATCAAACTTCCGTCTTTACTAAAACTACATTAATTAAAATTTTGAATGAGAACTCTTCTATTTAAAGCATTTTTCGTAAATTCAGCAAAAATGAAAATCCTAAGTCAAAACTTTGAAAGAAGAGCGATTCCGTCATTCACTATGGAATTTTCAGCTTCGTAGGGCTTATAGTTTACGAATAACATTAAGATTTAATTTCTTTTACAGTAAAATTTAATCAAACTACCGTCGTTACTAAAAATACGATTGTATTAAATTTGAATGTGAACTCTTCGATTTAAACATTTTTCGTAAATTGAAAAAGAAAATCTATGTCAAAACTGAAAAAGAGCGATTCCGTCTATTCACTATAATTCAGCCTCAGGCCTTTACGAGATACAGCCGTTAAAGATTTCAATTTGTTTCATAGTAAAAAATAATCAAAACTAGTCGTTACTAAAACTACGCGTAATTAAAATTTTGTGAGAACTCTTCAATTTAAATCATTTTCGTAAATTCAGCAAAAATGAAAAATCTAGTCAAAACTGAAAAAGAGCGATTCCGTCTATTCTGTAAATTTCAGCCTCGGGCCCTTACTTTCAAGATACACCATTTAAATATTTCAATTTGGTTTACATAGTAAAAAATAATCAAAACACCGTCGTTCTAAATACATTGTAATTAAAATTTTGAATAGAATCTTCTATTTAAAGCATTTTCGTAAATTCAGCAAAAAATGAAAAATCCTAGGTCAAAACTTCGAAAAAGAGCGATTCCGTCTATTCACTGTTGAAATTTCAGCCTCAGGACCCTTACTTTACGAGATACAGCCTTTTAAAGATTTCAATTTCGTTTACATAGTAAAAAATAATCAAAACTACCGTCGTTACTAAAACTACGATTGTAATTAAAATTTTGAATAAGAACTCTTCTATTTAAAGCATTTTTTCGTAAATTCAGCAAAAAATGAGAAAATCCTAGAGTCAAAACTTCGAAAAAGAGGCGATTCCCGTCTATTCACTGTGGAAATTTCAGCCTCGTAGGGCCCTTAGTTTACGAGATACAGCCATTGAAGATTTCAATTTCGTTTACATAGTAAAAAAATAACAAAACTACAGTCGTTACTAAAACTCGATCGTAATTAAAATTTTGAATGAGAACTCTTCAATTTAAAGCATTTTTCGTAAATTCACAAAAAATGAGAAAATTGTCAAAACTTCGAAAAAAGAGGCGATTCCCGTCTATTCACTGTGGAAATTTCAGCCTCGTAGGGCCCTTAGTTTACGAGATACAGCCATTTAAAGATTTCAATTTCGTTTACATA
Organism: Teleogryllus oceanicus; assembly: GCA_964035755.1. Taxonomy (NCBI): domain Eukaryota; kingdom Metazoa; phylum Arthropoda; class Insecta; order Orthoptera; family Gryllidae; genus Teleogryllus; species Teleogryllus oceanicus. The sequence goes on along the minus strand of CAXIVR010000015.1, from coordinate 2,002,684 downwards.
GTAAAAAATAATCAAAACTACCGTCGTTACTAAAAATACGATTGTAATTAAAATTTTGAATAGAACTCTTCTATTTAAAGCATTTTTTCGTAAATTCAGCAAAAAATGAGAAAATCCTAGGTCAAAACTTCGAAAAAAGAGGCGATTCCCGTCTATTCACTATGGAAATTTCAGCCTCGTAGGGCTTATAGTTTACGAGATACAGCCATTTAATATTTTCAATTTCGTTTACATAGTAAAATTAATCAAAAGTTCCGTCGTTACTAAAAGACGATATAATTAAAATTTTGAATGTGAACACTTCGATTTAAAGGATTTTTCGTAAATTCAGCAAAAAATGAGAAAATCCTAGGTCAAAACTTTGAAAAAGAGGCGATTCCCGTCTATTCACTGTGAAATTTCATCCTCCTAGGGCTTATAGTTTACGAGATACAGCCATTTAAAGATTTCAATTTCGTTTACATAGTAAAAAATAATCAAAACTACCGTTGTTACTAAAAATACGATTGTAATTAAACTTTTGAATAGAGCTCTTGTATTTAAAGCATTTTTTCGTACTTTTAGCAAAAAACAGGAAAATCCTAGAGTCAAAACTTGAAAAGAGCGATTCCCGTGCATTCACTGTAGAAATTTCAGCCTCGTAGGGCTTATATTTTACGAGATACAGCCATTAAAGATTTCAATTGCGTTTAATAGTAAAAATAATCAAAACTTCCGTTTTTACTATAACTACGATTGTAATTAAAATTTTGAATGAGAACTCTTCTATTTAAAGCATTTTTCGTAAATTCAACAAAATGGAAATTCTCGTCAAAACTTCGAAAAAGGCGATTCCGTGTATTCAATATGGAAATTTCAGTTTCGTGGGGCTTATAGTTTACGAGATCATGCCATTTAAAGATTTCAATTTCGTTTACATAGTAAAAAATATCAATACTACCGTCGTTACTAAAATAAATTGTAATTAAAGTTTGAATGAGAACTCTTCTATGTAAAGCATTTTTCGTTAATTCAGGAAAAAGAGAAAATCCTAGGTCAAAACTTCGAAAAAGAGGCAATTCCCGTCCATTCACTATGGAAATTTCAGCCTCGCAGGCTTATAGTTTACGAGATACAGCCATTTAAAGATTTCAATTTCGTTTAAATAGAAAAAATAATCAAAACTACCGTCGTTACTAAAATACGATTGTAATAAAATTTTGAATGAAGAACTCTTCGATTTAAAGCATTTTTTCGTAAATTCAGCAAAAATAGAAAATCCTAGGTCAAAACTTCGAAAAAGAGGCGATTCCCGTCTATTCACTGTCGAAATTTCAGCCTGTAGGGCTTATATTTTACGAGATACAGCCATTCAAAGATTTCAATTCGTTTACATAGTAAAAAATAATCAAAACTCGTCTTTACTAAAACTACGATTGTAATTAAAATTTTGAATGAGAACTCTTCGACTTAAAGCATTTTTCGTAAATTCAGCAAAAATGAAAAATCCTAGGTCAAAACTTCGAAAAAGAGGCGATTCCGTCTATTCACTAAGAAATTAGGGCCTCGTAGGGCTTATAGTTTACGAGATATAGCCATTTAAAGATTTCAATTGCGTTTACATAGTAAAAATAATCAAAACTTTCCGTTTAATAACTACGATTGTAATTAAAATTTTGAATGAGAACTCTTCTATATAAAGCATTATTTCGTAAATTCAGCAAAAATGAGAAAATCTAGGTCAAAACTTTGAAAAAGGCGATTCCGTCTATTCACTGTGAAATTTCAGCCTCGTAAGGCTTATATTTAAGAGATACAGCCATTTAAAGATTTCAATTGCGTTTACATAGTAAACAATAATCAAAACTTCCGTCTTTACTAAAACTACGATTGTAATTAAAATTTTGAATAAGAACTCTTCTAATTAAAGCATTTTTTCGTAATTCAGCAAAAATGAGAAAATCCTAGGTCAAAACTTGAAAAAGGGGCGATTCCCGTCTATTCACTATGGAAATTTCAGCCTCGTAGGGCTTTTAGTTTACGAGATACAGCCATTTAAAGATTTCAATTCGTTTACAGAGTAAAAATTAATCAAAAGTACCGTCGTTACTAAAAGACGAATATAATTAAAATTTTGAATTAGAACACTTCGATTTAAAGATTTTTCGTAAATTCAGTAAAAAATGAGAAAATCCTAGGTCAAAACTTTCAGAAAAGAGGCGATCCCCGTCTATTCACTATGGAAATTTCAGCCTCCTAGGGCTTATAGTTTACGAGATACAGCAATTTAAAGATTTCAATTTTGTTTACATTGTAAAAATAATCAAAACTACCGTCTATTGTTAAAAATACGATTGTAATTAAAACTTTTGAATGAGCTCTTCTATTTAAAGCATTTTTTCGTACTTTTAGCAAAAGAGGAAAATCCCAGGTCAAAACTTCAAAAAGGGCGATTCCGTGCATTCACTGTAGAAATTTCAGCCTGTAGGGCTTATATTTACGAGATACAGCCATTTAAAGATTTCAATTGTTTACATAGTAAAAATAATCAAAACTTCATATTACTGAAACTACGATTGTAATTAAAATTTTGAATGAAAACTCTTTATTTAAAGCATTTTTCGTAAATTCAACAAAAAATGAGAAATTCTCGTCAAAACTTCGAAAAAGAGGCGATTCCCGTTATTCCAATAGAAATTTCAGTTTCGTGGGCTTATGGTTTACGAGATACAGCCTTTAAAGATTTCAATTTCGTTTACATAGTAAAAATTAATCAAACTATCGTCGTTAATTAAAATACGATTATAATTAAAATTTTGAATTTGAACTCTTGATTTAAAGATTTTTCGTAAATCAGCAAAATATGAGAAAAACCTGGTCAAATCTTCGAAAAAAGAGGCGATTCCCGTCTATTCACTATGGAAATTTCAGCCTCGTAGGGCTTATAGTTTACGAGATACAGCCATTTAAAGATTTCAATTTCGTTACATAGTAAAAATAATCAAACTACCGTCTTACTAAAATTACGATTGTAATTAAACTTTTAAATGAGAACTCTTCTATTTAAAAGCTTTTTTCGTAAATTTAGAAAAAATGGAAAATCCTAGGTCAAAACTTCGAAAAAGAGCGATTCCTGTCTATTCATGGAAATTGCAGCCGCGTAAGGCTTATAGATTACGAGATACACCCATTTAAAATATTCTAATTTAGTTTACATAGTTAAAAATAATCAAAACTACCGTCGTTATTAAAAATACGATTGTAATTAAAATTTAAATAAGAACTCTTCTATTTAAAGCATTTTTCGTAAATTCAGCAAAAAGAGAAAATCCTAGTCAAAATTTAAAAAGAGGCGATTCCCGTCTATTCACTGTGGAAATTTCAGCCTCGTAGGGCCCTTAGTTTACGAGATACAGCCATTTAAAGATTTCAATTTCGTTTACATAGTAAAAAATAATCAAAACTACCGTCGTTACTAAAACTACGATTGTAATTAAAATTTTGAATGAGAACTCTTCATTTAAAGCATTTTTTCGTAAATTCAGCAAAAAATGAAAAATCCTAGGTCAAAACTTCGAAAAAGAGGCGATTCCGTCTATTCACTGTGGAAATTTCAGCCTCGTAGGGCCTATAGTTTACGAGATACAGCCATTTAAAGATTTCAATTTCGTTTACATAGTAAAAATAATCAAAACTACGTCGTTACTAAAATACGATTGTAATTAAAATTTTGAATGAGAACTCTTCATTTAAAGCATTTTTCGTAAATTCAGCAAAAATAAAAATCTAGGTCAAAACGGCGATTCCCGTCTATTCACTAAGGAAATTAGGCCTCGTAGGGCTTATAGTTTACGAGATACAGCCATTTAAAGATTTCAATTGCGTTTACATAGTAAAAATAATCAAAACTTCCGTTTTACTAAAACTACGATTGTAATTAAAATTTTGAATGAGAACTCTTCTATATTAAAGCATTTTTTCGTAAATTCAGCAAAAAATGAGAAAATCCTAGGTCAAAACTTCGAAAAAAGAGGCGATTCCCGTCTATTCACTGTGGAAATTTCAGCCTCGTAGGGCCTATAGTTTACGAGATACAGCCATTTAAAGATTTCAATTGCGTTTACATGTAAAAATAATCAAAACTTCCGTCTTTACTAAAACTACGATTGTAATTAAAATTTTGAATGAGAACTCTTCTATTTAAAGCATTTTTCGTAAATTCAACAAAATGAGAAATTCTACAGTCAAAACTTCGAAAAAGAGGCGATTCCGTGTATTCAATATGGAAATTTCAGTTTCGTGGGGCTTATGGTTTACGAGATACAGCCATTTAAAGATTTCAATTTCGTTTACATAGTAAAAATTAATCAAACTATCGTCGTTAATTAAAATACGATTATAATTAAAATTTTGAATTTGAACTCTTGGATTTAAAGGATTTTTCGTAAATACAGCAAAATATGAGAAAATCCTAGGTCAAATCTTCGAAAAAGAAGCGATTCCCGTCTATTCACTATGGAAATTTCAGCCTCTAGGGCTTATAGTTTACGAGATACAGCCATTTAAAGATTTCAATTTCGTTTACATAATAAAAAATAATCAAAACTACCGTTGTTACTAAAATTACGATTGTAATTAAACATTTAAATGAGAACTCTTCTATTTAAAGCATTTTTTCGTAAATTTAGAAAAAAGGAAAATCCTAGGTCAAAACTTCGAAAAAAGAGGCGATTCCTGTCTATTCACTATAGAAATTTCAGCCTCGTAGGGCTTATAGTTTACGAGATACAGCCATTTAAATATTTCAATTCGGTTTACATAGTAAAAAATAATCAAAACTACTCGTTATTTAAAATCACGATTGTAATTAAAATTTTGAATAGAACTCTTCTATTTAAAGCATTTTTCGTAAATTCAGCAAAAAGAAAATCTAGTCAAAATTTAAAAAGAGGCGATTCCGTTATTCAATGTGGAAATTTCAGCCTCGTAGGGCCTTAGTTTACGAGATACAGCCATTTAAAGATTTCAATTTCGTTTACATAGTAAAAATAATCAAACTACCGTCGTTACTAAAATACGATTATAATTAAAATTTTGAATTGAACTCTTAATTTAAAGCATTTTTTGTAAATTCAGCAAAAAATGAAAAATCTAGGTCAAAACTTCGAAAAAGAGGCGATTCCGTCTATTCACTGTGGAATTTCAGCCTCGTAGGGCCTTAGTTTACGAGATACAGCCATTTAAAGATTTCAATTTCGTTTGCATAGTAAAAATAATCAAAACTACCGTCGTTACTAAAACTACGATTGTAATTAAAATTTTGAATGAGAACTCTTCAATTTAAAGCATTTTTGTAAATTCAGCAAAAAATGAAAAAATCCTAGGTCAAAACTTCGAAAAAAGAGGCGATTCCCGTCTATTCACTGTGGAACTTTCAGCCTCGTAGGGCCCTTAGTTTACGAGATACAGCCATTTAAAATTTCAATTTGGTTTACATAGTAAAAATAATCAAAACTACCGTCGTTACTAAAATACAGATTGTAATTAAAATTTTGAATAAGAACTCTTCTATTTAAAGCATTTTTCGTAAATTCAGCAAAAATGAGAAAATCCTAGGTCAAAACTTTAAAAAAGAGCGATTCCCGTCTATTACTGTTGAAATTTCAGCCTCGTAGGGACCTTTACTGTACGAGATACAGCCTTTTAAAGATTTCAATTTCGTTTACATAGTAAAAATAATCAAAACTACGTCGTTACTAAAACTACGATTGTAATTAAAATTTGAATGAGAACTCTCGATTTAAACATTTTTCGTAAATTCAGCAAAAATGAGAAAATCCTAGGTCAAAACTTCGAAAAAGAGGCGATTCCGTGCATTCACTTGAAATTTCAGCCTGCGAGGGCTTATAGTTTACGAGATACAGCCATTTAAAGATTTCAATTTCGTTTACATAGTAAAAAATTAATCAAAACTACCGTCGTTACTAAAAATACGATTGTAATTAAAATTTTGAATGTGAACTCTTCAATTTAAAGCATTTTTCGTAAATTCAGCAAAAATGAAAATCCTAGGTCAAAACTTCGAAAAAGAGGCGATTCTGTCTATTCACTGTGGAAATTTCAGCCTCGTAGGGCTTATATTTACGAGATACAGCCATTTAAAGATTTCAATTTCGTTTACATAGTAAAATTAATCAAAACTACGTCGTTACTAAAAATAGATTGTAGTTAAAATTTTGAATGTGAACTCTTGATTTAAAGCATTTTTCGTAAATTTAGCAAAAAAGGAAAATCCTAGGTCAAAACTTCGAAAAAGAGCGATTCCTGTCTATTCACTGTAGAAATTTCAGCCTCGTAAGGCTTATAGTTTACGAGATACAGCCATTTAAATTATTCCAATTTGGTTTACATAGTAAAAATAATCAAAACCGACCTCGTTAAAAAAATAACGGTTGTAATTAAAGTTTCGAATGAGAACTCTTCTATGTAAAGCATTTTTCGTTAATTCAGGAAAAAAGAGAAAATCCTAGGTCAAAACATCGAAAAAAGAGGCAATTCCTGTCCATTCACTATAGAAATTTCAGCCTCGCAGGGCTTATAGTTTACGAGATACAGCCATTTAAAGATTTCAATTTCGTTTACATAGTAAAAATTAATCAAAACTACCGTCGTTACTAAAATACGATTGTAATTAAAATTTTGAATGTGAACTCTTCGATTTAAACAATTTTTCGTAAATTCAGCAAGAAATGAGAAAATCCTAGGTCAAAACTTCGAAGAAAGAGGCGATTCTTGTCTATTCACTGGAAATTTCAGCCTCGTAGGGCTTATATTTTACGAGATACAGCCATTCAAAGATTTCAATTGCGTTTACATAGTAAAAATAATCAAAACTTCCGTCTTTACTAAAAATACGATTGTAATTAAAATTTTGAAAGAGAACTCTTCGACTTAAAGCATTTTTCGTAAATTCAGCAAAAATAGAAAATCCTAGGTCAAAACTTTGAAAAAGAGGCGATTCCGTCTATTCACTAAGGAAATTTCAGCCTCGTAGTGCTTATAGTTTACGAGATAAGCCATTTAAAGATTTCAATTCGTTTACATAGTAAAAATAATCAAAACTTCCTTTTAATAACTACGATTGTAATTAAAATTTTGAATGAGAACTCTTCTATTTAAAGCATTTTTTCGTAAATTCAGCAAAAAATGAGAAAATCCTAGGTCAAAACTTCGAAAAAGAGGCGATTCCCGTCTATTCACTATGGAAATTTCAGCCTCGTAGGGCTTATAGTTTACGAGATACAGCCATTTAAAGATTTCAATTTCGTTTACATAGTAAAAATTAATCAAAATACCGTCGTTACTAAAAAGACGAATATAATTAAAATTTTGAATGAGACACTTCGATTTAAAGGATTTTTCGTAAATTCAGCAAAAAATGAGAAAATCCTAGGTCAAAACTTTGAAAAAAGAGGCGATTCCCGTCTATTCACTATGGAAATTTCAGCCTCGTAGGGCTTATAGTTTACGAGATACAGCCATTTAAAGATTTCAATTTCGTTTACATAGTAAAAATAATCAAAACTACCGTTGTTACTAAAAATACGATAGTAATTAAACTTTTGAATGGAGCTCTTGTATTTAAAGCATTTTTTCGTACTTTTAGCAAAAACGGAAAATCCTAGGTCAAAACTTCGAAAAGAGGCGATTCCCGTCATTCACTGTAGAAATTTCAGCCTCGTAGGGCTTATATTTTACGAGATACAGCCATTTAAAGATTTCAATTGCGTTTACATAGTAAAAAATAATCAAAACTTCCGTTTTACTAAAACTACGATTGTAATTAAAATTTTGAATGAGAACTCTTCTATTTAAAGCATTTTTCGTAAATTCAGCAAAAATGAGAAATTCTACGTCAAAACTTCGAAAAAGAGGCGATTCCGTGTATTCAATATGGAAATTTAGTTCTCGTGGGGCATATAGTTTACGAGATACAGCCATTTAAAGATTTCAATTTCGTTTACATAGTAAAAAATAATCAAAACTACCGTCGTTACTAAAAATACGATTGTAATTAAAATTTTGAATGAAAACTCTTCTATTTAAAGCATTTTGTCGTAATTCAGCAAAAATGAGAAAATCCTAGATCAAAACTCGAAAAAGAGGCGATTCCCGTCTATTCACTATGGAAATTTCAGCCTCGTAGGGCTTATAGTTTACGAGATACAGCCATTTAAAGATTTCAATTTCTTTTACATAGTAAAAAATAATCAAAACTACCGTCGTTACTAAAAATACGATTGTAATTAAAATTTTGAATGAGAACTCTTGATTTAAAGCATTTATTTGTAAATTCAGAAAAAATAAGAAAATAATAGATCAAAACTTCGAAAAAGGCGATTCCTGTCTATTCACTATGGAAATTTCAGCCTCGTAGGGCTTATATTTTACGAGATACAGCCATTTAAAGATTTCAATTTCGTTTACATAGTAAAAATTAATCAAAACTACCGTCGTTACTAAAAATACGATTGTAATTAAAATTTTGAATGTGAACTCTTCGATTTAAAGCATTTTTCGTAAATTTAGCAAAAAATGAGAAAATACTAGGTCAAAACTTCGAAAAAAGAAGCGATTCCCGTCTATTCACTGTGGAAATTTCAGCCTCGTAGGGCTTATATTTTACGAGATACAGCCATTTAAAGATTTCAATTGCGTTTACATAGTAAAAAATAATCAAAACTTCCGTCTTTACTAAAACTACGATTGTAATTAAAATTTAAATAGAACTCTTCTATTTAAAGCATTTTTTCGTAAATTCAGCAAAAATGAGAAAACCCTAGGTCAAAACTTCGAAAAAAGAGGCGATTCCCGTCTATTCACTATGGAAATTTCAGCCTCGTAGGGCTATAGTTTACGAGATACAGCCATTTAAAGATTTCAATTTCGTTTACATAGTAAAAAATAATCAAAACTACCGTCGTTACTAAGAATACGATTGTAATTAAAAATTTGAATGTGAACTCTTCGATTTAAAGAATTAGTTCGTAAATTATGCAAAAAGGAGAAAATCCTAGTCAAAACTTCGAAAAAGAAGCGATTCCGTCTATTCACTGTGGAAATTTCAGCCTCGTAGGGCTTATAGTTTACGAGATACAGCCATTTAAAGATTTCAATTCGTTTACATAGTAAAAATTTAATCAAAACTACCGTCGTTACTAAAAATACGATTGTAATAAATTTTGAATGAGAACTCTTCTATTTAAAGCATTTTTCGTAAAGTTAGCAAAAAAAATACTAGGTCAAAGCTTCGAAAAAGAGCGATTCCGTCTATTCACTATGGAAATTTCAGCCTCGTAGGGCTTATAGTTTACGAGATACAGCCATTTAAAGATTTCAATTCGTTTACATAGTAAAATTAATCAAAACTACTCGTCGTTACTAAAAATACGATTGTAATTAAAATTTTGAATGAGAACTCTTCTATTTAAAGCAATTTTTTCGTAAATTCAGCAAAAATGAGAAAATCCTAGGTCAAAACTCGAAAAAGAGACGATTCCGTCTATTCACTATGGAAATTTGAGCCTCGTAGGGCTTATAATTTACGAGATACAGCCATTTAAAGATTTCAATTTCTTTACATAGTAAAAATTTAAACAAAACTACCGTTGTTACTAAAAATACGATTGTAATTAAACTTTTGAATCAGAACTCTTCTATTTAAAGCATTTTTTCGTAAATTCAGCAAAAAAGAGAAAATCCTAGGTCAAAACTTCGAAAAATAGGCGATTCCCGTCTATTTACTGTGAAATTTCAGCCTCGTAGGGCTTATAGTTTACGAGATACAGCCATTTAAAGATTTCAATTGCGTTTACATAGTAAAAAATAATCAAAACTTCCGTCTTTACTAAAACTACGATTGTAATTAAAATTTAAATAGAACTCTTCGACTTAAAGCATTTTTTCGTAAATTCAGCAA